>JACEEZ010011053.1:222500-230000 GCA_016584305.1 Chionoecetes opilio
TGTATGTCTATATACCAGCCTCTTGTTGCTTCCTTATGTTCTGATGTACTAGTGTCTGACAATACAACAATGAAACATACCTGACATAAATAAGATGAACGAAGTGTCTCTCCCAAACGACTGACTTTGTTTGTCCACAATTTCTTTCTTTTAGGGCTTGCAGGGAATCTGTAGAGCTTGAAACCCTTCTCAGACCTATTGTGACATCCAACAGCGCAGCAGCACGTCATGACACTGTTTATTAGCAGCAAAATAAGGACTGAGAACCTCCGTAGATGTAGGTGAGCGGAAAGGCCCTGGAGGAAAGATGGCGACCAGTAGCATTTAACATATAGGGAATGGGTGGCGCAACCCTTTTAAGATAAGAGACACGAGTTACCCCTACTGAGAACCATGTAGCAGAAGCAGTACTGATACTACCAGTTACCTCGTTACCAGTTACCTCGTTTTGAGAGAGAGAGAGAGAGAGAGAGAGAGAGAGAGAGAGAGAGAGAGAGAGAGAGAATTAAATGTACTGTAGAGCTTATTACCGTGTTTATAGGGTAAACACAGGAAGAGAATTAAGTTGATGTTTTCAAGTGGCGGTGATGCCAGAGATGCGGGTGACGGCAGGAGGTGGAGGTTGTGTAGCAAGGCCCTGCCGCCCACTGAGAAGGGGCGTGAGGAGCAATTCAAACTCAAGCTGGAGGGACCGTGATGATGGAGGTGCAGCCCACGCTAGATGCAGGAACGTGGTAGTGGGGTATGTGAGTGGCCATGATGGGTGAAGTAGTGAGGTTGATGGTGGTGTCACATGCGAAGGATTAATAAAGAGCATGTATTTAAATTGCGGTAATGATGCCCTACGCTTCGAGTGTGGTGGTGGGTCTTGGTGCCGTTCACCCTGGGGGAAAGAGGATGGTGGTGGTGCCGCCCATTCTGGATGAAAAAGCGTGGTGGCGAGTGCGCCTTCCACTCTACGGGAAGGAGCGTGGTTGTGGTGCCGTCCACTCTGGGGGAAGTAGAATGGTGGTGTACCGTCCACTCTACGGGAAGGAGCGTGGTGGTAGTGCTATCTAGGGTATCTATATGTAAGTAAGGTACTCTAGTGCCATCCACTCTGGGGGAAGGAGCGTGGTGGTGTTAGTGACGTCCACTCAAGGGGAAGGAGCGTTGTGGGGGTGGTGCCCACTCTGGATTATGGAACGTGGTGGTTAGGCATTAGTCTACTGAGCATGAGCTCCCTAGCAGACATAAAATCAGTTAACACAACACAAGTGACGATTACACGATGATGGTAATAATTTTCAAATTAAAATTAACAGACATATAAACTCAGTGACATTGCATATTTTCAGAACAAGAACCTAACTGACATATTTCAGGAACACAAATTTACTGCATTTTAATTTTTATTCTATAACAGCTTGACTTTGCAAATGAATAGATATTGTTTAAGTTTAATTTTAAATAAATGGGGGTTAGTTACTGTTTTCATATCATCTGGTAATGCGTTTCAACATTTCGGGCCAAAACAATGCGTAGAAAATTTGTTCAATGTTGTTCTTGGTTGTGGACATAACAAGTTAACATTGTTGCCTCTGGTACCTTGGCTGGGTGAATAACTAAAAAAAATTCTGTTGTGACTACTGTGGGAGAAGGAACATGGTGGTGGTGCCTTCTACTCTGTTAGAAAGAGCGTGGTGATGGTTGTGCCGTCCACTTCGGGAGAAGAAGCATGGTGGTGGTGGTTCCACCCACTTTGTGGGCAGGAGTGTTTTTGATAGTATCGTCCACTCTTGGGGAGGGCATGGTGGAACTGGTGCCGTCTATTCTGAGGGAAGGCACTCGGTGGAGGTGTGCCGTCCACTCTGGGAGAAGGAGCATGGTGGTGGTGGTGGTGGCGGTGCCGTCCACTCAGTGGGAAATAGTATGGTGGTGGTGGTGCCACCGTCCACTCTGGGGGAAATAGTATGGTGGTGGTGGCGGTGCCGTCCACTCTGGGGGGAATAGTATGGTGGTGGTGGTTCCACCGTCCACTCTGGGGGAAATAGTATGGTGGTGGTGGCGGTGCCGTCCACTCTGGGGGAAATAGTATGGTGGTGGTGGTGCCACCGTCCACTCTGGGGGAAATAGTATGGTGGTGGTGGCGGTGCCGTCCACTCTGGGGGGAATAGTATGGTGGTGGTGGTTCCACCGTCCACTCTGGGGGAAATAGTATGGTGGTGGTGGCGGTGCCGTCCACTCTGGGGGAAATAGTATGGTGGTGGTGGTGCCACCGTCCACTCTGGGGGAAATAGTATGGTGGTGGTGCCGTCCACTCTGGGGGAAATAGTATGGTGGTGGTGGTGCCACCGTCCACTTTGGGGGAAATAGTATGGTGGTGGTGGCGGTGCCGTCCACTCTGGGGGGAATAGTATGGTGGTGGTGGTACCACCGTCCACTCTGGGGGAAATAGTATGGTGGTGGTGGCGGTGCCGTCCACTCTGGGGGAATAGTATGGTGGTGGTGGTGCCACCGTCCACTCTGGGGGAAATAGTATGGTGGTGGTGGCGGTGCCGTCCATTCTGGGGGAAATAGGAAGGTGGTGGTGGTGCCACCGTCCACTCTGGGGGAAATAGTATGGTGGTGGTGGCGGTGCCGTCCACTCTGGGGGAAATAGTATGGTGGTGGTGGCGGTGCCGTCCACTCTGGGGGAAATAGTATGGTGGTGGTGGCGGTGCCGTCCACTCTGGGGGAAGGAGCGTGGTCGTGGCGGTGCCGTCCACTTTGGAGGAAAGAGCGTGGTGATGCAGGTGCCGTCCACTATGGGGGAAGTAGCATGGTGGTGGCGGTGCCGTCCACTCTGGGGGAAATAGTATGGTGGTGGTGGTGCCACCGTCCACTCTGGGGGAAATAGTATGGTGGTGGTGGCGGGGCCGTCCACTCTGGGGGAAATAATATGGTGGTGGTGGTGCCACCGTCCACTTTGGGGGAAATAGTATGGTGGTGGTGGCGGTGCCGTCCACTTTGGAGGAAAGAGCGTGGTGATGGAGGTGCCGTCCACTATGGGGGAAGTAGCATGGTGGTAGTGGTGTCGTCCACTCTGGGGAAGGAGTGTGGTGGTGGCGGTGGTGCCGTCTTCTTTTAGGGAAGGAGCGTGATGCGGTTGGTTGTGCCTCCTGCCCCCACTCTGTGATAGGTTGCAGTGGTGGTGCAGTCCACTCTAGGGGAAGGCTCATGGTGATGGTGGTGCCGCCCGCTCTGGGAGAAGGAACGTGGTGGTGGTGCCATTGCATTCTTTCTTTATCCTGCTCACAGGACATTTCTGTACGAAATTGAATGCCTCGTCTATATTAATAAAAGCGAAAGTGTGTGTGTATGTCTGTGTGTGTGTGTGTGTGTGTGTGTGTGTGTGGTATAGGTTCCGCCCCCCGTGGCGGAATCCCATCATATGGCACAGTTTTGGAACCAGGTTGACCAGGGGAAGGTTTTAAGCCCACTTATGAGATGATCCGATCACTTTTTTCTTCTTTTTTTTAGCAGCCTATTAGCGAGAATTGTGAAAAAAAAAGTGGGTTGCGAGAATTGAGGAAACCTTGATGTAGGGTGATGGGTAATGGGTGAGTGAATGGGTGGGGTGATGGGTAATGGGTGTGGGGTGATGGTTGAGTGAATGGGTGTTGGGTGAGGGAATAGATGGGGGGTGATGGGTAATGGGTGTTGAATGGGTGTGTGGTGATGGGTAATGGGTGAGTGAATGGGTGGGGGGTGATGGGTAATGGGTGAGTGAATAGGTGTGTGGTGATGGGTAATGGGTGAGTGAATGGGTGGGGGGTGATGGGTAATGGGTGAGTGAATGGGTGTGTGGTGATGGGTAATGGGTGAGTGAATGGGTGGGGGGTGATGGGTAATGGGTGTGTGGTGATGGGTAATGGGTGAGTATATGGGTGGGGGGTGATGGGTAATGGGTGAGTGAATGGGTGGGGGGTGATGGATAATGGGTGAGTGAATGGGTTGGCGTTAATACATACATTTCTACATCCATGATTTCAGGAAAGCTAGAAGGGGCTATCTGGAGAGATCATGAAAAAGATCAGAAAAAGATCATGAAATCGGGTACTTTTTCCCGATTGATGATGTTATTTATTTAGTTAACGCTAATTTATGTATGGTTCTAATTCATTTATCAGAAAACGAAATATAGCAATGGAAAGCTAATTAAATTCCGCTTCTATTGATATTCTCCATGTAAAATGTTTTCGAGCAAAATATTAAATGGCGAAGAGTTTAAGTTCATGCATATTTCATGAGTCTCATAATGGCATTTCTTTAGTGTGTTTTACGGTTTTTTATTTGATAATATTAAAGAACAAACATTTCCGAAGATAACAGTATATCTTTTATACTGATAAACATATATTAGGTAGGAAATTACGGCGCCTACTGGCTTGTGGAGCGGCTGGAGCCGACTCTGATGATGACGTTACCGTCCATCTCGCCTCCCAGACGCAGGCTTTTACATAGAGACGGCTTTGGTCCAGCGCATGCGCAGAACTCGGTGGGTGTAAACAAACAGACGACGCTGGTTGGTACACGGACCAAATATCACGTTCTAGAGCGGTATTTTAGGTAATTTTATGTT
This sequence comes from Chionoecetes opilio, assembly GCA_016584305.1. Lineage (NCBI taxonomy): Eukaryota > Metazoa > Arthropoda > Malacostraca > Decapoda > Majidae > Chionoecetes > Chionoecetes opilio. Next base: position 227,104 of record JACEEZ010011053.1, read on the forward strand.
AGGTAATTTAGGTTAGGTAGGTTAGATAAGGTAAGGTTTGGTTACATTTAAATCACCAAAGTCTGCGCATGCGCTGGGCCAACCGTCAAGGCGGATCTTCTGTACCGTCACACCGGGATTCAAGATTGCGCTCAGAAGCCTTTAACATGGTGATATGAATGGCGCTACCGTGATCTATCCCGGGACTCTGTACTACTCACCAAGCGGCCAGCGTGTGCCACTCTCCAAGGCCACTTCTATGACAGCTAGCATCCTTTTTGTCTGTAAAGATACCTGACATTTGCCTTTCTGTCTTGTTCTTAATTATGTTTTACTGGTGTTTATAGGTTGTAATATGAAGGCGAGGTAAAATAGGCTTAGATAGCACCCTTTATTTATAACATCTTGTGCAAGATTCTCTCATAGGAATTGTATTAAGTCGTCAGCGAAACTTGTTGTCTACTCTCCTTCACCTCATTACAATCACATGAGGAGGCACAATTAGTAATAAACGGATTATCTACTATTATTATCTTGGTGCTTATTCTGTGGCTTATTATCTGTGACTTATTATCTTATTACTACTATTATTATCTTGCATGTTTGATGAATTTGTTTCGAAATGTGTTGTGCTTTCGTCATGGTGGTTGGCGAAGAGAGGAGCCGCTGCGTCGTATGCTGCAATTATTCGTGAATTCTTGGTCATCATCACTATTGAATCAGCCTCCTTCATTACGTGACTCATTCCGCTTGGTGATCATATGCCACTTTTGGGTTTCTGGTTGTTAGCTGATGAATCAGTGGTTGTGTCCGTTCGTCCTTGAAGCCTTGTGGTCCTCACATTACTTTGGCCCTCGGGTTGGTGCCTCGGCCTCCTCCACTTGGGGCTGGGCCGCTGGAGGATGTTCGGATCACCACACGCCGCTCCAGTTGTGTGCATCAAGTCACATGACTGCCTCAAATGCCGCTAGTCTCCATCACCGCCTGAAGCAGGACTCAGGACGTTTGGTATTTAACAGCATCGATAGAGCTGTGATAGAGTGAACGGAGGAGCAGGCAGAGGGTTGAGACATGCAGAGAAGATATCAGTTTGCAAGGCGTGGTGATGTTAAAGCGAGTTGCATATACAGGAGGGAAGTATGTATAGGGCAGGGAGAGGGTATAGTCTGTACGAGTCCTGCCTCCCCATCCTCCCCTCCCCACACCACTACACCCAGGGCCAGCTCGGGCCACTGACATCATCACAAAATTTGGCTACCGCAACGCCTGCCACAGTGCTCCCCCCACTCCTCCCCTCCTTCTGTTACCCCACAATGACTGCACCACCACACTCATTCATCCACATACTTACTCGTGTTATCACAGTATTGTCAATATTCACGATAGTAATATTAAACGCTATCACTCCGGTATCCCCACGCGGGCCTCGTTAAGACCGCTAGGTGTACAATCGCTAAACAAGAAGTGTTGCAAGCAGTCATGAGATGTGTTGCGCAGGAAACTGCAGCTAGCTTCTGTGAGATGCTATGTTGGCAGCACTATTCACGCTGTATTTGTAACACTATGTAAACGATGCTTATCTGGAGGCGATCAGCTGATAAGGTCATCACGGCCATATGGGCAGAGCTGTCCCGTGTTTGGGTGTGAGAAGCGCCTGAATGGAGCGAGGGACGTGTGGGTTGGGCAGCGCTGGATCCACCAGACAGCCTGGCTCCAGTGGCGACCTCGTGGTGGGGCGACTCCACCCCTCGTGTCCTCCACCCTCCCTCCCTCCACTCTCCTTGTTCCCCTTTCTTAGTGTGCGTCCCACCAGCTGTTACTCCACCCTGTCTCCTTCACGACTGCAGGACAAACATGCGCCCACCAGCCATCACTGATATTCTTCTTTGAACTCTAATAATTCCTTGTGGTCGGTCCCAATTTGGAGCTAATGGGTTTGTGCTTCGATAAGACGTATGTACAGGTGGGTGTCTCTGAAAGCTAGAGGTGGAGGCGCCTGTACTGATGGGTCAGCCCTGTCCCTCCCTACAGGAATATTAATCTTTACTGAATATTTAGATATGCCAAAATGTGTGTGTGTTTGTGTACGTAGTGTGTGTCTCTCTCTCTCTCTGTGTGTGTGTGTGTGTGTGTGTGTATGGTGACTTGGACTGGTGGTGGTCGCAAACATCATGAGTCTCGTCCGCTCACCCGCACCTTCTCCGTCAGCCCAGCCTCCTCACCCCAAAAGCGCCACTTAAAACCCTCACAGTTATTTAGGACGCTTCCCCAAGGAGGTGTGTGGATTCCCCCTCCCTCCCTTTCACCCTTTCTCCTCCTACTTTTGCTGCTCGTACTTTTACTGATGCTGTCCTCATGGAGTATCACTGGCAACCCTTGGCTCCGAGGATAAATCAGGGCACTACGATAATTAGTGTGTACTGCCTGATCGGGTTGTGTTCATGTTTTCATGAGAGGCTGAGTAGTTCCCCCGCGAGACGACTCTTTTTGTATTTTTTTTCGAAGAGGAAGAGGTGAGGAGTGATGTATATTTGTGTGTACATATTTATGAGGTATAGTTTATGAATTCATGAAGTAGGAAGTGAAGAAAGTGGGAAGAAGTGCACTCCTATTTTCAAGTCTCTCTCTCTCTCTCTCTCTCTCTCTCTCTCTCTCTCTCTCTCTCTCTCTCTCTCTCTCTCTCTCTCTCTCTCTCTCTCTCTCTCTCTCTCTCTCTCTCTCTCTCTCTCTCTCTCTCTCTCTCTCTCTCTCTCTCTCTCTCTCTCTCTCTCTTTCTCTTTTTTTATTATTTTTGTAAAACAACTTACATCATGGTTGACATGGGGCTACAATTGGTAAGGAGGTTGATGAAGGCATTAAGTGGCAGAAGCTAAAGATGTCCCCTGTCCCGGGGACATCTATCCGAAAGCTATGCCTTG
>JACEEZ010011053.1:235000-250000 GCA_016584305.1 Chionoecetes opilio
AAAGCCCCCCACTCTCTTCCCGTTCTCCTCCTTGTTCTGTACCAGCCTGTTCTCTTAGGTGTAGTTTGTTAGTTAGTACGTAGTATGTCAGTCCAGCAGATACCCTCGCAATAGACCAAAGGGTCTCCTGGTATCTGTTTTTCCTATGTATTCCTTCTCATCCTCGATTTTCTCTTTCCCCCCCTTGCTATAATTTCATATTGCTATCATTCCCCGTTCCTTCCCCACAGCTTAACTCATCCACCCATCCTCCTCCTCTTCCCCTTTCATACTCGGTTTATTTCACCGCCACCTCAGTCACCTCAACACAAACGAGGATGGGTTGAGACACGTAAGGACTTGCTACGGTCTATACAAAGTGACCCATTTGCTGTGCTGTCCTTGCTGTCTTGTGGCTCCCTGAATACTAATCTCCTTCTCCTCCATTCCACTTGCATTCATCTCAAAGTTGGCCTCCTTTGGCTAAGTCCACATCCTCCTTCTACTGCCGTTGCTGGTGCTGGAGATGCTGTCGTCACGCCGGCGTTGCTGTGGGGCCATGAGACATCAGCTGGTAGCCGAGACGGTGAAGAGAGGGCCTGTTACCACACTGACCTTGCCCTTGGTAGGCTCAGCTGCACGGCGTTTAAGTTTCCCGCCTTACTCCTGTTAATATGTAAATACCCGTCAATCATCAATTTTTTTTTTTTCTCTCTCTCTCTCTCTCTCTCTCTCTCTCTCTCTCTCTCTCTCTCTCTCTCTCTCTCTCTCTCTCTCTCTCTCTCTCTCTCTCTCTCTCTCTCTCTCTCTCTCTCTCTCTCTCTCTCTCTCTCTCTCTCTCTCTCTCTCTCTCTCTCTCTCTCTCTCTTCTTCCTCCTCAAGTCAAAGAAGTGGAGGTAGGCCTAGTTTTTAGTTCTAGTGATCATCGATTAATTTCGTATGATTTCAAAGTGAAAGAGGACGAAATAATATCTAGTAAGGAAAAGGTACCGGATTACCAGAGAACGAATTTCAGCAGCCTCTGATCGATTCTAAATAACGCTTAATGGATTCAATTTTCAACGGAGACAAGCTTGAAGCATTGATAAGTTATGGGATGTCTTCACCTCAATATTGAGTGACGCCATTAACTTATGCGTACCCTATCATTACTGACGTTCAGCGACGAATAACAAACCAAAATGGTTGAAAAATGAGATTGATTAAGTATAGTTTCTATATCTATAATAATATAAGCGAAAGTGTGTCTGTCTGTCTGTGTGTGTGTGTGTGTGTGTGTGTGTGTGTGTGTGTGTGTGTGTGTGTGTGTGTGTGTGTGTGTGTGTGTGGTATACGTTCCGCCCCCCGTGGCACAATCCCCTCATATGGCACAGTTTTGGAACCGGGTCCAGCAGGGGAAGGTTTTAAGCCCACTTATAGGATGATCCGATCCCTTTTTATTTTATTTTTATTTTTAGCAGCCTATTAGCGAGAATTGTGAAAAAAAGTGGGTTGCGAGAATTGAGGAAACCTTGATGTAGGCTGATGGGCAATGGGTGAGTGAATGGGTGGGGTGATGGTTAATGGGTGTGGGGTGATGGGTGAGTGAATGGGTGGGGGGTGATGGGTGATGAGTGAGGGAATAGGTGGGGGGTGATGGGTAATGGGTGAGTGAATGGTTGTGTGGTGATGGGTAATGGGTGAGTGAATGGGTTGGGGGTGATGTGAATGGGTGGGCGTTAATACATACATTTCTACATCCATGAAGTTAGAAGGGGCTATCTGGAGAGTCTGTGTTTGGTGGGCCGGCCCACCAAACACACACAGGTGGTGGGCCGAAGCAATAGCCCTCCGCAGGAGCTAGCCAAAAAGTCCGCCCGGAGGGCGGCTTTGCGGCTAGTATCTTAATAAACGCGCATACAATAGGTGCATATCAACACACAATCAAACGAAAATTTTCTTTTTTTCTTTTTTACATTCTCCAGGGCTCGGACAGTATACCCCTGGAGGTTTTTTGAGGGCTATGATGGTTGGCCCTCGCCCGTGGTGGCGCAGGCAGGATTTTTTTTATAGGGGTGTCTGCGATTAGGGGCTCTTTTTTTACTTCTAAAGTTATTGTGTGTTGTAGTAATGCAATGTCTAGTCATATCTTATTATCGTAAACTGGTCTTTTTGAGGATTATTACACCCTCTCGTCAATGACTAACTTGCTCTCTTGACTAACTACACTCTTTACACAACAATGCTATACTACTACTACTACTACTACTACTACTACTACTACTACTACTACTACTACTACTACTACTACTACTACTACTACTACTACTACTACTAATAATAATAATAATAATAATAATAATAATAGTACTACTAGGGAGGCGGTGGCAGAGGGGTTAACGCCTGCAAGTGACGTGCTCGGTGTGCCGAGTTCGATCCCCAAAGGGTGCCAAAATATCTCTGCAATCGTCGAGTGCCTGAAGATCTCCCACATGCTGTCCATTAACTCTACCTTCGACGGCGAGTGCATTAGAGGACACAGGGTGGCAGCATGAGCCTCTAATCACAGGTGCTGAATCACAGATCACTATAAAATTCCTACCTGCGCGACCACGGGCGAGGGGTCGACCCTCACAACACTCAAGTGAACTTCCAGGGCCTACCATCCAAACCCTGGAGGTCATACTACCTACAGTTGCTATAGCCTATAGGCATAAACAAAACTACTACTACTACGTCTACTGCGATTACTATTTCTATACTACTACTTCTACTACTATACAATATCATTACATACAATATTAAACAATAACAACTTGCAGTCATTCATTATCAACGGATGACAGAAGCCGCTGCGCTACCGTTCGTCTGCTAACAGATTACTGAAAGACTTTTTTTCTTGTGTCATTACATATGCATTGTGTGTGTGTTATTCGCCCATGGTCTTGTCCACGCGAGTCGGACTTGCGATCGCCAGTTTCACCCTTTTGGTGTGAGCTTGGAGCTCATTATTACCGATCTTTGGGTAATGCTGGGACCTCACACACCACACCCCCCCCATCCCCTTGCTCAAGGGGGACAATAACCGCCCGAATTTGTCAGTAAAAAGTCCCCGGGAGCAGTGAGGATTCGAACCGGGTACCACAGAATGGCAGGCCAGCGCGCTATGCACATGATCATCGTGGCGGTGCGGTATATGTATGTGTGTGTGTGTGTGTTCATCTAATTGTATTCATCTAGTTGTATTTTACAGGGCCTGAGCTACACTCGTATGGCCCCGTCTCCATATCAACATTTTATCATTCATCCATAGTACTTAGTGTTGGCCGAAGCCACCACCTCGGGAGGCGGGTCACAACCCCCCGGCTAATATCCGGTACCCATTCACTGCTGGGTGGACAGGGGCTCGGGTTTTTAGAAGACCGCCCATCTATCTGCGCTCCGCCCGGGGATCGAACCCGGGACTTCTCGGTTGTGAGCCGAGCGTGCTAACCACTACATTACGGTGTGTGTGTGTGTGTTTGTGTTTGTGTGTGTTTGTGTTGTGTGTGTGTGTGTGTGTGTGTGTGTGTGGAGAAAGTTTTTTTGTGACTGGGTGTGTTGGGTAAGAGATATGAAAGAACAAGCTTCGCAAAGGACATATAGAGCCGTGCTTGCTGTTGTTACCCGCCCAGTTTTATTTGTTATGGAAAAAAACCTCTCAAGGCTAACATGTACACGCCGTTGCTTGTACCCACGCGAGCTGCTGCATCAGATCCTTGGCCTTCGAATACGGGAAGTGAGGGAAAGTCAGAAATCTAGAGAGGATCGTGTGTAGAGGAGGGAGACTTGGAGGCTTCGGGGAGAGAATAGTCAGGGAGATGAAAATTAAAGAGTTGTGGAGGTGAGGGAGCTTTGCAGTGAGTCTATAATAATATAAGCGAAAGTGTGTCTGTCTGTGTGTCCGCGATAGGTGCCGCCCCCAGTGACGCAATCCCATCATATGGCACAGTTTTGGAACCAGGTCGACCAGGGGAACATTTTAAGCCCACTTATGGGATGATCCGATCACTTTTTTTTTTTCTTTTTCTTTTTTTAGCCTATTAGCGAGAATTGTGAAAAAAAATGTGGGTTGCGAGAATTGAGGAAACCTTGATGTAGGGTGATGGGTAATGGGTGAGTGAATGGGTGGGGTGATGGGTAATGGGTGTGGGGTGATGGGTGGGGGGTGATGGGTGAGGGAATAGGTGGGGGGTGATGGGTAATGGGTGAGTGAATGGGTGTGTGGTGATGGGTAATGGGTGGGGGGTGAGTGAATGGGTGGGGGGTGATGGGTAATGGGTGAGTGGATGGGTTGGGGGTGATGTGAATGGGTTGGCGTTAATACATACATTTCTACATCCATGATTTCAGGAAAGTTAGAAGGGGCTATCTAGAGAGTGTGTTTGGTGGGCCGAAGGCCCACCAATAGCCCTCCGCAGGAGCTAGCCAAAAAGTCCGCCCGGAGGGCGGCTTTGCGGCTAGTACTATATATAGGAGAGTCAGCTTGAGAGAAAGATCACAAGGGAAACCAGGGAGATGCGGGAGGACGTGGGGTACTATGGTGAGAATCTAGGTGTGGGCAGAGGTTTGGAATTTTTTTTTTTTTTTTAGCTAGACACACGTTCTTACCCGCTCCACGAGGTGTCATTCATTAGCACTGGGCTGAGCCGGAGGGCAGGGCGGGGTCACCAAATGCCTACGCCCATGTAAACTACCTTGTCGCCCATGTCTAGCCCACACTATTCTTCGTAGCTAGTCTCGCATCCGCTGAGCCTACTGCGGGCATCACTAGTGCATGTTATATATATATATATATATATATATATATATATATATATATATATATATATATATATATATATATATATATATATATATACACACACACACACACCCGCACACACATACACACACACACACTACTCCGTATTGTAGTTGTTAGCAAGCTTGGTTTACAACCGAGAAATCCCGGGTTCGATCCCCGGGCGGAGCGGAGTAAGATGGGTGGTCTCCTTAAAACCCGAGTCCCTGTCCATCCAGCAGTGAATGGGTACCGGGTGTTAGCCGGGGGGTTGTGTCCCGCCTCCCGGGGTGGTGGCTTCGGCCAACACTAAATAAGGAAGCAAAAAAAAAAAAACATAAATATGGAGACAGGGCCATACGAGTGTAGCTCGTATGGCTCCTCCTGGCCCTATAAAATACAACTAGGTAAATAACCACACACATACACACACTAAACGGTGAGTAAGGCAACGAGCAGGGAACCGTAGACATGATAGTGGAAGCCTCTGTACTCTGGGACCGCTGCGGCTGCACCCTCCACACCTACCCCTGTCATAGGACTGATTTGCCTCATCACGTCCCCCTCCTGCCTCAATCCCTATTGTTTCTTACTCCTCCTTCTCCTTCTCTTCCCCCTCCTCCTCCATTCAGATAGCAAGTTATAGATTATGGTACAGAGGACGAGATTGGAAGATATGATAGCTTGTAACCTTGAATTTTCTGATATGATCTCCAGCGCACTGCGTCTCCATCACGTAGTATGTATCACCACCAACACTAGTCACCATCGTATCTGTCGCCATTGCAAACAACATAATACAATTTGGTTGAGAGACATTTTGACAGTGTCTTTCCTGTGCCTCTTCTACTTGCCTTTCTAATGAATAAAGTTCTCACATATTCCTCGTCGTTTGTATAATATAAATCCTTCCTTTGCTAAATTTTTGTGCCTGTCCTTGTCGGGGAGCGCGTGTGGGAGGGCGGCCTGCCAGTAGGTAATGTACACCCTGCCTGTGCTGGCAGTGTCTTGTGTGTCTGACCGTCACGCCCCCGCCCCCCGCCTCACCCTCCAACTCGTAGTTTGTCTTGAGGCGACACTCTCAAGGACAGGCCTCATCCAACCTTCCGCGCCTGCCCCGCCTCAAAGACGCCCTCTCTGCAGTAGGGCCCAGGGACTGTCCGTGCACCGGGGTACAGGTGCGAAACCTACGGCAAACGAGGTAGTGGGTGGGATTTAAAGATGTGTACAACCTAAGTTGCTAGCGTGGCAACGTCCGCAGCTGGTTTTGGTATTCAAAGCGGAGATTGATGAAGTTTCAGCGATGTTAGCTAACAACTGCCACTGAGGTAGTGTTACAATAGCAGTCATCATAAAAATCTTCATGAATTGAGTATATTTGATGTTTTCTGACTCAAGAATTGAATAGGGAAAGGACACAAATCAAATGAGGCCATAAAACAAACCCAGGCGCTTGTGGTGTTTTTTTTATATGTGGTAGTGTCATGAGTGGTGAGTACGGCATCGCGACTCTCAACGAGGCTTAAGCCCCCGGGAGTATATTAACAACATGCTCGCCCTTTTCGGCAGGTTGACGGCCCTCTACGCATGGCTGTAGCTCCGAAACTAACCACAGAATTTTCTTGAAAATAACCTCATTGTGATCCCCACTCATAGTTACGGATATAATTGGGAACATGAATCTAACCTAACCTAACCTTACCTAACCTTAACCGAAAGTTTAAAAAAAATCGCGAGCGGCCTGCCGAAACGGCGAGCATTTTGTTAATATGCCCCCCGGGATTCTACCAGGCCGGTTCGATCGTCTGTGTCATCATCAGCACAAGTATAAAAACCCGGGGAAAAAGTACACGTTATCATGTCAAGTGCGCGTAATTAGTGACTGCGACGGACAGCAACTAGTAGCAATTCGTCTGCACATATGTAAACAGTGTGTGCATATTATGATAGGATATGATATAAGGCATAGCTTTTAGATAGATATCCTTGAGACAGAGGACATCTTTAGCTTTATGAACATTTATTGCCTTAGTTCATCTATCTTCTAAGCCACCTGTAATTGTGTGTAACTGAGATTGGTAACTGTTTAAATAAAAAAATAAAAAGTAAAGTATAACATAGAAGGGGTATGGACTAGGGAGGGAAGGAACACCGTCCGCCAGACAGTGTGTCGCCTTTCAGACACCACCATGACCCACCCACCCCTCTGTTTCCCCCGCTGAAGCGCCATGCCACTGTCTTTACTGTTGTTAGAAGCTGTTTTGCTTTACACCCTTTTTTACATTAGCGTCCATCGATGAGGCGATACAGGTGTAGAAGCTGCATTCTGAGCTTAAACCACACACACCTTGCCACAGAACCCTACTCCGCCTGCATCACTGCCCCGTCGCTCGGTCTTGTTATAGGTGTGGGCAAGGTCTCTTATAGAGATCTCTATAAGAGACCTTGGGTATTTATGATTGATGTGCAACGTTAGCGTCATCATGCCTCATGCACGTGTGTGGAAAACACATACCAGATAAGCGTGCGCACGAACACACACCACACACACACACACACACACACCTGAACGGCTTGGTGGGTTAGAACGTCCCGCGCCATTCTGTGGTCCGGCGTTCGATCCCCGGCCCCGCTCGTTCCCTGGAATTTCTCCACTGAGAAATTCGGGCGGTTACTGTCCCCCTTGATCAAGGGGATAGGTGTGTGTGAGGTCCCAGCATTACCCTAAGATCGGTAATAATGAGTTCCAAACTCGCACCGGGAGGGTGAAACTGGCGATCACGAGCCAGCTCGCGTGGACAAGACCATGGGTGAATGAATGACAGCCTGGTGCATGTAAGTGGCAGATATATGCCCAGACGCGAAGATCCTATAATAGGCGTAGCGGCTCATTAAAGGTTTGTCCTGTTGTTAAGCGTGTTTCCTCTCCCTCTGAACCACAACGTCACAAAGGAAATCGTAGAACTGATGCAATTAATGACAGAGGCAGCGAGGAGAGATACCGACCCTGCAAGTTTACTAAGTCGTATCTCCTTGAGCAGTCCACACAAAACACTATACGTCATCAAAGTCAATGCTTGTTGACTGACAACAACAAGGCTTGTTGATTGTTTCGTAGCTGTATCGGTCTTTAAATGTGTCAACAGGCAGTGAAGGACTCCTGTGTTCGTAGAGTAAAGGAATGTTGTTCGTGTTGCTGTTCGGATCCTTGCGTGCCTCCATTGGGGGGATCTGCAGTACCATCGAGGAAAGTCTAGGCCAGTTTGTTACAGTCACGACACACGGGTAGCTTCAAAGTAGGTCACATATGGAGGCGGCTCATGGGCAACATTAACCCTAAATAATAGATATGTTTGTAGATGCAATATTAACATATCAATGCCTACTTGCCTACTTGATTGAATGGTTTTATTATATTATATATATATATATATATATATATATATATATATATATATATATATATATATATTGTGTGTGTGTATATATAATACTCCCCTCCCCGTGATGATGGAAGTATTAGTGGAGGTCAGGGAGGGAGAGAGGGACATACTTGTAGTGTGTCTGGTGGTGACCTTGCACATCCAGCTGACCCTTTCCCTTCCCTCCCACCCCCTGTGCCTGGCCCTCCAATCTTCTTTGCAGGCGTCATTGTTGTGTCTCGCTTCAAATCGCTTGTGCTTCGCCCCAGCCTGTTTCCACTTCCTTATTGATAAGCAGTAAGATAAGATAACTAAGCTTTATGTATGATGATATTAACAATTTGGGGGGAGCGATGGCTGAGTGGTTAACGTCTGGAAGTTGTGAGCTCGAGGTTGCGAGTTCGAGTCCAGCCTGGATCAACTCTTTCCGCAATTATGGTGTCTGGATGGTTATATTCTGAAAGATGTGAGCTCAAGGTCCCAAGTTTAAATCCCGCCAAGAGCAACTCTTTCTTCCATCGTCGGGAGGCCGAAGACACCCATATGCTGCCCATCAACCTCACCTTCGACTGCGAGTGTAGCGGAGGGCACCAGAGGGCGGCATGAGCCTCAAATCATCACAGGTGTCACTCAAAAAATCCTGCCTGCGCACCACCGATCCACCTGAGCCCTCAAGGAAGATCAAAAGCCAAAAGATGCTCTAGGCTCAAACGTAGAAAAATAAATAAATATATGAATAAATAAATGAATCATAGTAATAATGATAATGATAATAATAATGATAATAATAAAAATAATGATAATAATAAAAAAAATAAAAAAATAATAATAAAATAAGCCTGAAAGTAATCGTCCAGACCCATTTTTTATTTGCATAGGTATGTTGAATGTTTATTCAAAACACCTAATCCACAAAATATAATTAATTTCCACGCCATATTTCCGTAAAAAGCGCGAGAAAAAAAATCGGATGGGAGTCTTTCAAGAATCTGCCATTATTCGCCCTACTCCATCACCAGCACCCACCCCCTTCCCCACCACCAACACCCATCCTCGTTTCCCCACCAACACCCATCCTCGTTTCCCCACCAACACCCATCCCCGTTTCCCCACCCACATCACCTCCACCAACACACATCCCCGTTTCCCCACTCACATCCCCACTACCAACACCTACCCCCTTTCCCCACTACCAATACCCACCCCCTTCCCCACTACCAACACCCACCCCCTTCCCCACCACCAACACTCATCCCCGCTTCCCTACCCACATCCCAACCACCAACACCCATCCCCATTTCCCCACCCCCTTCCCCACCACCAACACCCATCCTCGTTTCCCCACCAACACCCATCCCCGTTGCCCCACCCACATCCCCACCACCAACACCCATCTATGTTTCCTCACCACCAACACCCATCCCCATTTCCCCACCACCAACACTCATCCCCATTTCCCCACCACCAACACCCATCCCCGTTTCCCCACCACCAACACCCATCCCCGTTTCCCCACCACCAACACCCGTATCCCCGTTTCCCTACTACCAACACCTACCCCCTTCACCACCACCAACACCCATCCCCGTTTCCCCACCACCAACACCCATATCCCCGTTTCCCTACTACCAACACCTACCCCCTTCACCACCACCAACACCCATCCCCGTTTCCCCACCACTAACACCCACCGTTCTCCATCATCAACACTCACCCCCGTTTCCCCGCCTTCATCCAATTGCGATGACTCCCCATTCCAATATGCCCTCGTCCGACCCACAAACCTTTTCTACACATTTCTCGTGGTCCTATTGATCGGAAACTTGTGCAAATTTCTCTGGAAAGGCACAGTTTTATTGGTGCACCCATAAAGTATGCAATTATATACCATATCGCAAAAAAAAACCTATCAGAAATACCCAACATTATTCAAGTACTATGTTTATTGTCTCTGTTCACAAGCTTCTGGCTTGCCGCGGGAGCGGTGAGATCCCTTCGGTGACGTCAGCGAGTCATGGTGTATCGTCTGTTATAGTTGTCAGGTGCGTTTTGGAAGCTTGAGAAATTTACAGATTTTGATTACGGATTATTTAAAAACGGCTGACGGGATTAAAAAAGTGACAACATATTGTTGGTATAGGCCTACTCGATAATGGTATGTTTTAACTACATTAAATCAGGAATGATGAAATGGTCTGGACGATTACTTTAAATTGAGAATATATTGTGAATGTATGCGTATACGTACGTTAAGCGCGTGTGTATGTGTATGTGTCGAAGTAGCAGTTTTCGGCTGATGAGGCCGCCTCACTCCTGTTGTCCCTTCCACCCTCTCGTAAGCCCTATACGTGACTGCGAAAAAGACTACTTATATAAAGCATATTTGTGATACATGTATTTGTGTGTGTCATTCACCCATGATTTGGTCCACGCGAGTCAGACTTGCGATCGCCAGTTTCACCCTCCCGGTGCTAGCTTAGAGTTGATTAATACCGAACTTAGACCGGTGTCACAATGTGCGGCGCCGCTGCATTGCGATAGCACACGCAAACCAATGAGAGGTGTCACTACTGCGGCGCCGCCGCATCCGCCGCACAGCGTCGCAGCATGCTGTGGCGAGTGGTTAACGTCTTGGAGTGGTGAGCTCGATGTCCCTCGTTCGAATCCTGCCGAGGGCAACTTTTTCGACCATCTTTAACGCGGATGATAAGAGCCTGGTAGTTGTGAACACAAGTTCCCGATCTATTCGGGATCTTTTTATTTTATATTTTGTACGCCCTTAGCTTTGATGAGGCAATAACGTAGTAGGGCAGGTTAAGATCGTTTTGATTACATGCATCCCCCTCGCATAACACATGCTTTTGTTTACGACAATAACAACCCAACGGACTACTAAAAGCATTTAGAAATATGAGGAAACTTGTTGAATGTGTAAAGTACTCCCAGAGCCTTTGTCATTGCGGAGGTCACACGTGCCGTCCCCTTCTACTCAGGTTAAATTTCCGACTGTCTTGCATCCATTGTGATCCCTGGTCTGCCCTACAGCCGTCCTTGGTCAGTGGTATCACATTGCGAAATAATCTTGAGCCGCGGGCTTCCCATGATCTAAGGAAGTCAAGTGATCTGCTGCCGCATAATTCGTCAGCTTGCTGGGCTTTGCCTTCTTATACGGTGTTTTTCTTCCACTGAATTATTCTTTTGAAATCATCGTGTTAGTACACACTCGTATGTGCGCACCACCTCTTAACTAATGTTTGTACTTACAAGATGTTGTCGCCAAAGTCTTTGACGTTTGTATGCAGAAGTCGGCCATATCGAGGCGTGGCTTAGAGCTGGAGACTGAGGGTCACATGAGGATATTTGAACATCTTATAGGAGGCGGCGCCTGTTGAATCCATCTGACTATGCTGACATGCGGGCTTGACAGACAGGGCTCTGCAGGTCATGTGAGACGGTGGCCCTATAGGTGATATGCTATGGTGTCTTCTTGAGCAATTGTGACAAGTGTGCCTCCTCTCCCACTCTCACCCCTGTGAGTGGTATGTCCCGGTATCAGTGCTGCCCCCATGGAATAGCAAGTTGATGTACTGATAAGTAACCGGTCAGTTGCGCACGCCTCTCGTTGTGGTTGTCAGGTTATATATCTCCCCTCGTGCGTCGCCTCCTCTTGGGGAGACAGCATGAATTCTACTGGTCAGAGAGCGTCAATTTCGATCCATCTATTATGCTATTGGGCCGCCTCAGAGACAGTGCTGAAGCTCTGCTGAGAAACACACTCAAGGAAGCTGGACGAGTAAGATGCTTATTATTAGAGTTCTGTTCACTAAGTTTTTTTCCTTAACGGCAGCGAAAGTGTTAGATTCGTTCTATTCAGCTCCATTTTATGTTTAGGGGCAAGTGAGCGTTACTTGGTGTTGAACAACAAAAAAGGAAACCTTGGCAGCGACCACCTTCACCACCTACACCAAGCTTCAAGGACGAAAACAACTGTAATGAAGATATTTTGAGATTTTCATTTCCGTCGTTATTCACAGTCATCAGATAACATTGATGAGCTCTCTATTCACCGTGTTGTAACACCGTCTCGCTGTGATCATCGTGGTGGTGGTGCTATACCGAAGAAGGCAGTGCAAGTGTCGGGGCGGGGGTCGAGGGTGCCATAACGGCGCGCTGGAATGTAAAGGAGGAGGGAGACCCTGGGAGGAGGATACGCTGGTGAAACCTGTTTTGTTGGTAGCTCAAGCGACTATTGTCAAGTGGGCACGAGAGCCTGGGTGAGGAACGACGTGCAGGCTTGGCACCATGCCAATCCCTCCCTCTTGCCCCGCCCACCGCCGCTCCCCGCCTCCCCATTACTGCTGTTGCTGTTACTCCGCCGCTTTTCGTGCTGCACGAGCGTACCACTGCATCTTCATCACCACCATGTTCACCATACGCATTTACACTTTACAGCCGCGATGCGGAAGATCTCGTAATTTCTCGTTACAGCATTGTCATGTTCTGCAGTCATCGCGCACATGTATTGGCTTACTTCATGATTAGTATTGCTTTCAGTATCATGTTCATGGGAGGAAATGTAAATGAGTATTTTCTTGATGCGCCCTTGAGTATGTGGTCTGCCCAAGCTAAGTGGCTCTTTCGATCTTAGCACTTGCATTGAACAGCCGTGGAGATAATTTGCCTCAAGTATGCGTCCCATGCAGGACCTCAATACGTTCATCATCTTTTATAGCAGCGTAAACCTCAAGACAAAGAAGCAGCAGCACAGATCCCTCCACCTGTAAAGGAGTGGCAGTACAGCATGCTTGCTAACAGGCCCACAGTTTCCAGTACAGAACCAGGCAGTGCACCACTCCCACTCCCACCGTGAAGTACCCTTTAAGGAGGACGAGGGTCTTCCCTGATAAGGCAACAGACGCCACTGTACTTAGCTAGAGTGTGGCGTCAGTGTGGTAACCCTTGTGGGCCTCCCGAGGCGGAGAAGCAGCCACCAAGACCATGCCATCTACCCGACCACTCCTCATACGTAAAAGGAAACGAGCGTTTGATTTAATATGACAAAGTGGTATTGCTTTAGTAGGGTGTCGAGCGAGTTGGTGAGCATAGTGGTGGTGATGGTGGTGGTGATGGGGGAGGCGCCAAGCTGTCTGGTGTGTCCTACCCGCCACACCTGCACCTGGTCCGCCCCTCACCCGTCTGCCCCTCACACCCGGCCTTGGGGCCCCTCTCACACTCTCCACATTATTTCATTGAGTTAAGACCTGTTACGTGCACTCGGGTGTGGCGTCGTTTAGACCCCATGATTTTTAACATCTGGATGTGGGCTATTCTCGTGACCTGTTTTGTAGAATAGAGAACCATAGCCCCTGGGGAGTTGTCAACCGGGTGCCTTATTACTGGAATCTCTGAACGTCAACCCGTCATGGGGACGGGCCATAGTAAAGGCCCATTCACGTAAACAATGTTGAAGAAACGGCTGCATCAGCCAAGCCCGCCGACGAGCCTGACACAGAATACAGATAAAAGTTGATATCAGACGCCGACACAAGCTTAAGAGCTAAGGGTTTTGCTTGCAATCTTGCCTCTTCTGAATAATTATCTTAGATATTGCGCCATGATATTTTTTTTTTAGGTTAGTGTCTGGTTTGTCATTTTTGCAGCAGTTTGCTAGAAATATGTTGTTGGTTGCGAAGGTGTATGTAGCACCACGGGAACTCCGACCATGTACACGTGCTTTCGAGTGTTATTTAACAAGAATCTAGAATTTTTATGGGAGGAATGACAATCTGTGTTTAGAAGATTACTCCAAGTGGTTGTGTTGCACATTTTTTTTCTGTTTTAGTTACTGGTTATGCAACTGAATACCATTAATAAGCTAGACACTAACGTTTTGTGGCCAGGAACGTTCCTCACCGTAAAAAGTATACTTGGCAGCTC
Source organism: Chionoecetes opilio (assembly GCA_016584305.1). Taxonomy (NCBI): domain Eukaryota; kingdom Metazoa; phylum Arthropoda; class Malacostraca; order Decapoda; family Majidae; genus Chionoecetes; species Chionoecetes opilio. Next base: position 249,140 of record JACEEZ010011053.1, read on the forward strand.
TTCAGCAAACTCGCATGAACACCATTCCACACGTGGTTGGTAGTCACAGTTAAGTTTGTGAGTTATGAATTCGTAAGTGATGATAGGGGGTTTTGGGACCTGTTCAGCGCGCGGGGTGCGAATAGTTTCAAAGAGGGGTCGAGAATAGGGACACAGTTTGCAGCGGTATACAGTGCCACGTCTGCTGCACCGGTCAGTCGCGGCAGTGCCGTAAGTTTGGCAGAAGTTTATTCTAGGTGTTCACAATCCTAGTCGGCGGACGGGAAACGGTGCAACACGAGCTACTGCCTTGTGCCAGACGTGATACTCTCTTGGAAATCCTCCGGGAAGGGATGTTTAGCTACTGCAACTCAGATAAAACCATGGTGACGGGGAGCTGCTGCGATGGCAGTAAAAAGGCCACGCTTTATTAGTTATCATTACTTGTCATCATTATTATCATTATTATTATTATTACAATTAATTGTTATCATTGTTGATATTATTATAATAGTTATTATTATAATTTTCATTATTGGGTGATTAACATTATTGAATATTGATGTTGACATAATAGTGATATAATCATTTAAGACAAATTGTGTAACAGTAACTGGTCGGATTCGAACCCGAGCACTCTAATTTCGGCGTCTTACCCACCTCGCTATACGGAGGTATAAAAGGAAAGGATACGCACCCCTACTAATCGCACTAGGGGCTTCCTGCCCCTATCGAGCTGATGTTGGTTGAAGGATATAAGTAGGGGTGCGTATCCTTATCTTTTATAACTCCGTATAGCGAGGTGGGTAAGACGCCCTGTGCTCGGGTTCGAATCCGACCATGTACTGTTACACATAGCAGTGATAGTAGTTGTAGTAGTAG
>JACEEZ010011053.1:255000-315000 GCA_016584305.1 Chionoecetes opilio
ACACACACACACACACACACACACACACACACACACACACACACACACACACACACACACACACCACACACACACACACACCACACACACCACACACACACACACACACACACACACCACACACACACACACACACACACACACACACACACACACACACACACACCTTTTTTAATGCTGATAAACAAAAGAGAAGCCTGTGCGAGTGTCCTCACGCTAGCTGTGACGGAAGGTGATCTGGAGGGGCTTGCATTTTTTATCTTCCTGGAGATAGTAACGCCGCTGTCATATAGTGCCACCGGATGATGCATTGAAAAAAACGGAAAAAAACAAAAAGAACGCTGACTGTGACAGTGACGGCCAACAACCCGGTGACTGCAGGGAGCTGGGTAAAGCACTTGTCAGTCTGACATGGTATCGATGGAACCAAAACCTTAACTGAAACAGTGTAAGAACGAAATGAAAGAAGACGTGAGTACTGATAGATGGTGGTGACTGAGCAGAGAACGGTACGGTTTGGAAATCACAGCGCTGCCTGCTGCCTACGTTCTCAAGTTGGTCAGTAATCCCAAACCTTACGGTTCGTACTTAAGGAGGGGACCCAAGGAGAAAGAGGTGCTTCGTGAAGACGGCGTGATCTTGAATGACTTCCGGCAAAGAGATAAATCATGACTACATGCTAATTCTTTGGGAACCAGTCATAGTGGATCATGTGTAAGACGAACTGGGACTCTGTTACAAACCATAGTGATACCTCTGGCATGCCGCCCCAGGGTCCAGGGGTGCCTTTTAACCCTGATGATTCTCTAGCCTTTCGTCACCTCGCCTCGCAGTGTTCCTGTGGCCCCGGCTGTGAGTGTTTTTGTTAGGGGGGGGGGGGAGCGCTCCTCCTTTGAGAGAGAGAGAGAGAGAGAGAGAGAGAGAGAGAGAGAGAGAGAGAGAGAGAGAGAGAGAGCAGTTTCACCTGTTTCCTTGAACAATCTAGAATAGTGCCTTCAACCATATATTTAAAAATGAAATGATGATGGAAGATGATAACGGCAATGATATTGACTTGGTAATAACGATGATGATCGCAAAAATCATGATAATGTAAAAAATCATAATGTAGATTATGATAACATGTATTGATTTAGAGGTATGTAGGTAAGTGTTGGCTTCATGGCAAAAATGTCACAAATTATTCCATCGTTATCTGAAAGAAACACCTGACATCTGTGAATAACATTTACATTGTCATCTACGGACAGGCTGCTGCTGCTGTTGTTGCCACTCATTCCATGTATATTTAGACAATGGAGACAAGAAAGGACCCTGAATGCACTGATGGCAGCAGAGCTTCCAGGCGGAGAGCACTAGCGCGGTGTAAGGTGAACACTTAGTTGGAAGTGGGGTGAGGGTGGTGATAAGTGTGACAGGACGCCTCGACCTCGGTGTGACGCTTCGCCAAATCTTATCTCTGTATTACATGAGCTGCCTTATCTGTCCATGAGATAAATAGTCACTTGAGCGATGGTAGAGAAGGAAGGGCGGGCCGGCGGGCGGCATCTTCCTACCAGGCATGGGCGAGTGAGGCAAGCTTGATGATTTTCACAATGCATCAGAGGCGTCCTTGTTTTACATATTGTATCGAATATATGTATAGAAACTGGAAAACAAAATATTTTGCTGCTATTATTTGATTTTTTTTTCAAGAACAAAAATCCAATAGTATTCTTGAGTTTTTTTTATTATTATTTTATTATAGTAATACTTCAGCATCATTGAGTCACGATCAAAACGTGTTGACTCCTTAGTGTGGTGGTTATGAGGGAGGAAGGGCGGACGGGTGGGCACGGGCCAGGCTGTGGATTGCAGCTGGCATCCTTCCTGTTGCCCACCAGCCTTGGGTATTCCCGGCTGTACGGTTCCACTATTTCCCCTAAACCTGCTTGTATTGGAAAAATAGGACTGCCTGTTCGTGGCGCTGATATGGGTATTGAATGGTAGCGGGCACAGCCTATGTGACAGACTGGGTAGCGGGCGTGGAACCTGTGTGGCGCAGGACGGGACGGACGGCCCTGGCAAGGTTAGTGGTGTGGTGCCTTGCAGTCTACCCGCTCCCACCCGCACACACACGAACGAACACTCGTCAGCAAATCTGTAATGTAGTTGACGGCCGTTTTGTCCAGATTTACGTTCTCAAGAATCTTTGTTAATAGAAGATCAAGGGGAGTGTTTGTCTAATGTGATGAATTGAACTTTGTGATATGTTAGTGCTTGGTTTGTGTGGCAGCGTTTCTGATGGTAGTGGTGAGGAGCGCGGAGAGCGAAAGGAGGGGCGAGAGGGGGAACAACATGCTGGCTTGCCTGGCGGACGGCGGGACGGCAGTCTTGTGGCCGCGCTTGGCCTGACCGCAGCTCTTGCGATATCTCACAGTTGTCTGATACAGTACCAACGCACTTCTGCCGCACTGTGTAATGAATACACACATGACGTGGAAGTAGTATATTACCATAGATTAGTGACTCAGTATATTTTTAGTGATATGTGATAGTGCAGCCAGTGGCGGTGAGCATGATGCAGCCCATCGTCAGCGGATACATGGGCGTCCAATCCCCTTTGAGCAGCGCCCGTGCGGGAGTGCTGAGTCCTCCGGCGCAGTTGTCACCTCAGTCGGTAAGCTCGCCTTCGGGAAGCACCACCTCTGTACCCATGGCGTGTAGTGGCGGAACCTACGCTAGTGACTGCTCCACGCGAATGACCCACATGAGCAACGGCGCCCTCATGACTCGCACCCTGCACATGGCGCCCACCAGCACTAGCGGGGGAGGACTCCATTCTGGGCACAGTCGTCGACACACAGCCATAAATCCATACCCACACTCACATCTGCGTGTGGTAACGGCAGAGACGAGCAGTAACAGCAGCGGACGGCGAATGCTTGCTGGGCAGCAGCAGCTGGTGAGTGAATGAATATGTTTACTAATCCCTACCCCAGCTACGAGACACGACGGCTGCAGGGCCTTTCTTGATGTCCATCCTGTTGAACTGTTCCTCAGATCTCATAGGTAACTTTTGTAGGCTGGTAGACGATTGGAACATACTTATTTATCAGGTACTTAGTGCGGAGTCAATAGAGAGTTTTAAAGGAAGACTAGACAATTTTATAAATAGGGACGAAAGCTAGATGAAGGTAATGTAAGTAACAGGAACTACACGTGCACATGAATGTCTCCCGGCCTCTAGTAAACTTTCTTAGGTTCTCGACTTCATGAGTGACGCTGTACACCGTCGCTCATTCATTCCCACCCTATGGTTCCCGCTAAACTTATGTCGCTTATATTACTACCAAAGGTGTAATCACGCGACATTATAATTTCATCTACCAAGCGCTAGGGTGGGCATGTCTACAGGACAACCTTGTAGAGGATGGTCAAAGATGTGCTTGGCGTGTGGTGAGGTGCAGCTCTAAGTATGTCTGGGTAGTGAGGTCTACAGTGACCCAAGGTGTGACTATGCGTGACCCGGCTTCATTTTGTTGAGCAGTTATTCATCGTAATCCTCCCTCCCTTCCTGTGTCTAATCTGGAAACTCAAGTTGAGCCTCTAATTTGTGCCTGCGCCATACGCCGCATGGAGGAGCAGCCCGCCACTTTTTGTAGGAAGGTCCCGCGCCGCAAACTCGCCGCACCTCACTCTTCTGAGCCCCCGCCTGGAACCCATTCCTTCCATCCTTGCTCTAAGGAGTAAAAAAATGAAAACAGTACTCATTACAAGGCCATCGATTGATTGTCATATTGTCTATAAGAACCTGAATCTTTCTTCCATATCTACATTTATAGATTTTCATATGCAGTGAGTACACTGGCATGGGATTAGTATCGTGTGAGGGTGGCGGTGGTGGTGGTTGGGGACGAGCAGGGTGTGTCAGGTGACAATAAATTTGGTTCCCTCACTGCCTCCCACCACCTCCCACGCCACCTGTTGATTGCCTTCCTCACGCACCTGGACCGTCACGCTTCATCTTTTCCTCTTGCAGAGTGGATCGTGTGTGTGTGTGTGTGTGAAGAGAGAGAGAGAGAGAGAGAGAGAGAGATTCTAACAATGCTATTCATCCTGTAATACGGGGCCTAAAACTGAACCGCAGAGTCTAAGTGAGGTCTGACTAGAGCCAAATAAAGCTTTAGAATAACCTCAGCACTTCTACTTTTAACACTCCTGGCAATAAATCCTAAAACCCTATTAGCTCGATTTCTAGCCGCAATACATTGTTTCCTAGGATTTTGGAGAGTTCATGAACATTTACTGCCTTAACTTATCTATTTTTTAACCCATCTGCCTGCTTAATTACTGTTTAAATAAAAGAGAGATAGAGAATGTGTACGGGCATGGCCAGCCCCTAGGTTTTACACGAACACGATGTTAGTTCTTTGTGTGGGCAGAATAGCGTTGTTTGGCCCGATTGTTACGCCGTCACCTCAGCGCACGCCCGCTGGTCTGGCAAGGAAGTATATGGTGCCGGGTTTTTTCTCCTATCTATGATTGTTCTTCATGATCATGTTTTTGCGACGTTTTAAAGTGAAAATTGTAAGGTGTGGCGGTGTTGATATGAATGTAACATTATATAGCATAGACTAACATATCTGAGAAGGTTTGTAGAGTCACATAAATGTCTACATACGCCTCATTATCATCATAGTAACCACTGATCTTGTGCTTAACGAGTACCTTAAACAAACGCATAAGTATCTGATTATGTGAGGAGATTGTTCGTTGAACTCATTCACATTATCCTATAAGTACTTACTTATTTATTTGTAGAAGTGGGAACTAAGCTTGTCAGTTTAATATTTGCTTCTGATTTTCCGCTATTGTCAGGTAGGAAAGGTTATCAAATGTCTTGTGTCAAGCTATTACAACTGTTCTCGATAACTATATCTCACCCATACACAGTGATGGTCTGGTAGACAAGATTTTTTTTTTTTTGATGCGCGTGGACCCAACTGTCTTGTGACACATCTATTTATAACTCCTTGAAAGTAAAGCACGTAAACACCGATAAGATTTCCCGGATATGGAGAATAACGTGGCCACTCATATAAGGTGTGCAGCGCCCAACCTTAACAGAGTTCATCGCATTAAACCGTGATTGGTTTTGACGTGTTAGGGAAAGCCTCCACCACGTCCTTGATCACTTCACGCCAAGACCTTCATTCACCTACGAACGTCCACATATGAGCTCATGCATGATCTCACCCTATTTAGCTTTCTTTTATTTCATCACCCTGATCGGTTAGTTGCTTGAGTTGGATAGCGTAGTTTGTCATGCCTGTATACAAGTCTGTTGAAGGCTGTTTTTTCTGTGAGCAGGTATGGTATTTTGACAAGTGCGATCAGATAACCGGTACATGCATGACATAAGACAAGTGCGATCAGATAACCGGTACATGCATGACATAAGACAAGTGCGATCAGATAACCGGTACATGCATGACAAGACAAGTGCGATCAGATAACCGGTACATGCATGACAAACAAGTGCGATCAGATAACCGGTACATGCATGACATAAGACCATACAAATATACAGTGTTTCCTCCATTTCGTTTGCACTGTCTTGGCCAGCTTTTCCTTTGTTTCTATAGTCTATTTATTTTATTATGGTCAAAATGCACTAAGGAAGCCACGCCCCCTGCCTCTCCTTCTATTACACGGGGCAGCTGATTGGTGCATTCCTCGTATCATCACTACCAATCACAATATCTTCACTACTACTTAACAGCGCGTGACCACTGGACCGAGCAATCTTCACTACAGAGGGTGACAAAATAAAAAATCCCTTTGTAGTGAAGATTGCTGTCCAGTGGTCACGCCGCTGTTAAGTAGTGAAGATATTGTGATTGGTAGTGATGATACGAGGAATGCACCAATCAGCTGCCCCGTAGAATAGAAGGGAAGGCAGGGGGCGTGGCTTCCTTAGTGCATTTTGACCATAATAAAAAAAAATATACTAAAGGCGTTCCTGATTTACGAGGAACCCACGCAAAACAGCGGCGTCATCGTTTAATGAAATATTTTATACATGTTGGCATTAGGCATATATATGGATGGGTGGAGGGTCCCGGTGAAGACGCTTGGCTGTAGCTCCGAAACTAACCATAGGATTTTCTCGAAAATACCCTCATTGTGATTCCCTCACAAAGTTACCATAGGGTTGCCGGAAATTGAGACCTATCGTAACCTTTCTTGACGTTTCCAAGAGTAAGCGCGACATACTGTTCCAGAAACCGGGAATATGCAGACCGGCCAGTTAGTCCTCGCCGCCTCTGGGAACCTTGAGAGTACATGTTCGTGATACAAAGACGAATATGTGGGTGGGTGGATTGGTAGCTTCGGCCGAGGTATGCACCTGTAGTAGCTAACTGTCGCGTGTTCTTAGATAGATATCAGATTTTTGAGGAGCTTGTCGTTAGGTTTTGGCGAGGCTTATGAGTTCCGGGAAGGGAAGCGTGCGCTTCAAGTGATGTCCGGAATTTGTTTACTTTATTGCTGTAGATTTATGACTTCCGGTAGAGAAAGTTATTGAAGTGCACCCACCCCTAACTGTGTGTGTGTGTGTGTGATCAAGTAGATATACATGCCATTGAGAAAGAAACGTGTATGAGCCACCAGTGTGTGTTTATTGTGTGGTAATTATGCATCAAAGGTTGGGTCTCATGTATCTAACCAAGAAATCAGAATTATATTATTCATCACAAATAAGCTTTTCCTTTGAGCAATGGCTGGTGGGGGAGGGGATAAAAAAAATGTTCTTTAATTTTTCTAAACCATTTCAAACTACGTGTTAGTGTGCTATAGTGGACTATATGCAGCCATAACAGTGGACACGTGCCAGTCATTTCATCATAATATCTTAATATATCCAATTGATTATTCTATTATTATATTTCTTGGTTTCTATTGGTCACTAACGAATGTATTCATATGTTTCAGGTGAGTCAAGTAGGGAGGGTGAGCGGGACTCCGAGGATCAGATGAGTACATATTATATAGGAGTCCAGGCAGGTCCAAGGTGCCATCAGGCTTGTCTTGTCTGGTATCTGATAAACTTTAGACTATGAGATGAGATGACGTTATAAGGAATCAGTATCGTGTGGATGTGTGTTGGAGGGAGGGGCGTTAGTGCACCTCCTATTCCTACTCACCTCCCACCGTGGGCGTTCGGTGTGGAGGGAGGGGCAGGATATCTCTTCTCGCCCGTGTATCGTACCCTTTTTACGCACTTACTCTGAGTAGCAGTCGCTAATCAAATCTTCCTCGCGCTGCTAAATGTCGACACAAATGTCGACACAAAAATTGGTTAGAATGTCAGGTTTCCCATTTTCGGTGATGGAACCAACCGGCTGTTGCACTTCCCCTCGGCTGGGTGGCGGAGTAACGATGCCTCTCGCTAGCCTGCTTCTTCCACTGCATCCCTTTACACGCCTTGTGGCCGCTCACACTGCCCGCCGCAACTGCAGCCTCGAGTGTGTGTTCAGTACTTCCTCAGAGCACAGCAATAGGTAAGGAATAGTTTTGTTAATGCTGGAAAAGAAACTTAGTGATGGAGTGGGCGGGGCAGGACGGTGTACGGCCAATCCGAGGGGCGGGTTGCCAGGACACCCCGCCCACGGGTGCCACAAGATGAGCCAGGGTTAACTTCACCTTGTGTGAGCATCATTTCAAAGTTGTGTGGCAGTGAGAGACTTCTCTATTCCGAAGTGGCCACGGACGCGACGTACGTCTGCTATTTACGACCCAACAAAGTCGACTGCTTCCCCTGCAGTGTTAAGCGATTGATGTCTTTGACTTGAGTTGTGATCGATCAGGGACTGTTTAGCGGTGCTGTGTAATGTGAGCTGAAGTGTGGGACAGAGTTCAGGTACAAGACGGAGCATCGTAGCCACCGCCTCCGCTGCCACACCGCTACCACTACTACCATCAACACTGTCACTTCCACCAACATTGACAGCAACTATGTTTTGCACGTATCCTTACTACAAGACGCCGTTAGTCTACATGTCGCCTCAGAGGTCACGTGGGGTAAGATACAACTCTTCCTTCTGAGCTTTAAGCGTCCATCCGTTGTTGATGTCTTAGATCTGTAGATTCAGCCTTGAGTTCTGGTAGCTACACGCGCGAGACAGCGTAATTAAACTGACGCTGAATGAGTAGCAGCAGTGTAGTGAGGATGGCATGCGAGAGCACGGCATGCGAGAGCACAGCATGCGAGAGCACAGCATGCGAGAGCACGGCTGACCTTGGGTGCCGATGGTGTAGTGTTCCTCGGGCGCGTCTGTGAGTCCGTTAGATAGATGTCGTCCTTAGGAAAGAGTTGGATGTTAAATGCTGCTATGGGATGCAATGTGGAAAGCGTAGGCCAATGAGGCTTCTCTCCCGCCCCTCAACCCCCTCGAGGTTTAACTTGATCCAACTTCTGGACTTTTAGAAGCTGAAAGCACGGGCCACCGCCGCCTCCTGTCCCGGATTGTCTAGTCCTGCGCCAGTAAAGGAATTTCGGTGATCCCTTAATTCGTTCGTCATTTAGGATGAGGGAAATACCTGGTCGTGGCGGCTACAGTTGCTTTATTTTTTTTTTCGTGACTGGGAGTTGGGGCATTCCTGGGTCAAGTGCGTCGACTACCCTGATGTGTGGGTTTCTTAGCCACATTCAGTCACAAAATTTTCCCAAATGACCTCAAATCTTATACCGTGCTTTTCTCGCTGCCTCGTGATTCCGTTACCATTAAGGTTCGTGTCCATTTGAGAGCGGGCTCTCGATAGTTCTCTCAATTGTGTATCCGCATGAGAGCAATTTTATGGGAGTTGCAGCTGTCGAGAGTTCTTGAGAGTAACTGTCGGAGAGTACTCTCAGTGGTGTGTCCACCTGACTATCGCTATATGCTATATTGACTCATTTGCCAGTCAGTAACAATGGGTAGAGGACGTGACAGAAAGTTTGCTGCAGTATTAATAGTTTTGTTGAATTGCAAAATATTAAGGTTTAGAAGAGAAACATATAATGAAAGGCTCTCACTCACCAATGCATCTTTCATATCATCATATTCATATCATGTAACAGTTTAGCATCCTCTTTGGTGATTGCAGTATCTATCAAGTATGTCTATACTTGATAGATACTTCAGGTATGTCTGTCTTGCATAACAGCCACGTAGTAGTGTGCTTAGCCGTCAGTAATCCTCCCATTGACATTATAATTATACCGTATATATATATATATATTATATATATATATATTATATATATATATATATATATATATATATATATATATATATATATATATATATAATTTTAGGCAATGTATGTTTTCTCTTGGTAACAGTAAGCCTTTGCATTATTTACATAAAATGAATCGCTTACAAGTCTTTCTTTCGTATATGTGTACACCTGTTACTGATTTGGTTTTTAAGAGCAAAATAATCTGTTTCCCTAACCGTCAACATAAACAGTATTTTCAGTATGTGTTAGTGTTTTTTGTTTTTTGTTATGATAGTTTTGCTTGTTTTGAAATTATCGTTTCTTTCTCTTTCCTTCATTCCCCCTTCTCTCTCTCTCTCTCTCTCCTCTCTCTCTCTCTCTCTCTCTCTCTCTCTCTTTCTCTTTCTCTTTCCATATATAATTTCTTGACTTCTTTTAATGTTAATTTTCTTTTTTCTTCTAATTTTTTTGTTTACCTTACATCCCTAGTGGTTAGAATAACACACACACACACACACACACACACACACACACACACACACACACACACACACACACACACACACACACACACACACACACACACACACACACTGGTTGGTGCTACTTTAGTATGCGTTCTACCGTTCTGTTTCTACCTTAGTATGCGGTCTACCGGCTCCTTCTACTTTAGTATGAGGTTTTCCGCCTTAATACGCTATACTGTGGGTTTCATGGATTATTTCCATCGGAGAATATTTTTATTTTATTTATTAATCAATTTATAAATGAACAATAACATCACATTGTTAATTCTAATACAATAGTGTATCGTGCATAAATAATTAGCGGTATACATTACGAATATCGTTCAAAAATGCTATAAACAAATCAGGTTCATCTTTTCTGACCACTTGCCAGCAAAAATGATTAAGGTGTGACTGAAACAGTTCCTTGCTAACACCTCTCATGTTCTTTGAAATACGTGTTTTGGCATCCAACCACGATCGTTCTATGCCTTGAGTGTTTGCGCCTGTTACTGGATCCACGTAATTTTTTTGGTGATTCACTGTACTATGGCGATAACCCAGATTATTTAAGTTTCCATATGCAGGCCATTCATCAGAGTGAATCACTGAAGCGGCTTCACATTCCCGCTGAATGGTGGGAATCAGAGTATTTCTGTCACGCCGTGCCACATGAAAATAACGGCAATCAGAGCCTTGCTTGAGGCCAAATACCCAAGGCCCATCGATTCGGCGTCCATGGTTGACCTGACCTGTGTTAGCTACCTGACCTATGACCTGTGGTCAGTAACTAATCCCTTCAGATGCAGGGGTAGGGGGACCTGTGGACCAGTGTAGGGGTAGATCACACCCCACACCACTGTAGACTGCGGTGCTGCGGTAGAACGCATACTAAAGTAGCACCCACTGGTTTAGGGAGTGTATGGCCATTCTGTGGTCCCGTGTTTGATGTCCGCTCGCTCGCGGGGATTTTTCATTGAAAATGGGGGCGGTCACTGTCCTCCTGGAGCAAGGGGATGGGGTGTGTGTGGTATGTGAGATCCTATACCCAAAGACCGGTCGCTATATGAACTCTGAACTATTTCCGGGAGTGTAATAGCAGGCGATCGCGAGTACAGCTCACGTGGGTAAGACAGGGTGAATGAATGACACACACACACGCTATGTGTGTGTGTGTGTGCCGCCTCGATGTGTTACCGCCTCGAGGGTCCAGTGGATAGAGCGTTGGCGCGCCATTCTGTGGTTAGCCGGTTCAAATCCTTGCTCGCTCCCAGGGATTTTTCACTGACAAATTCGGGCGGTTACTGTCCCCCTTGAGCAGGGAAAAGGGTGGGTGTGGTGTGTGAGGTGAGTGTAGGACAAAACACCCCTAGGAAAAAAAACTTAAAATCAAAATTTTTATTCTTATTATTTGTAGTTTATGAACACTTCTCTGAGATGTAAAATATTACATTAATTATATAATATATAGGTTTTGATAGATAGGTGTTGATAGGTTTGATAGGTTTTTACCTATAGCTACCGTAGATAACACTAGATTTAGTCGCCAGCTGCAATAATGTCCCCAACCGCCAAATATTACGAATGATAGCATCACTACTGATTTGTATGTTCCACTGAAGATGATACGCAGTAGTTTATATCATGACTGTATAATCTTCCCTGTTTCAGCGTTGTTTTATGCTTTGTATCTGCAAGTATAGACGGTTTCAAATTACACTACTCGGTTTTTTTCTTCGGGCGACGACGACGGCGGGAGGACACTCAGAACATAAACACTAGATGGCGACCTTAGTGTAGCCCATTATGAACGTCGCCACTCGGTTGATATATTTTTGTAATTTGTTCATTTATAGCCATAATATGACCCAGATGAAGACACAAAATGGCAGACTCTCCAGATAGCCCCTTCGAACTTTCCTGAAATCATGGATATAGAAATGTAAGTATTAACGCCACCACACGTCTGTAAATAAAAAAGAAACGTTGGCCTGGCGACTTTAGTGTTATCTACGGTACATGGGGATTTACGGTACTCAGGTAGACAAAACAATGATCAGGTGGAGTGAACAAACACAAAGAAAGATTATAATATTTTTCATGATTACTTCAGTAATAAATTGCTTAAATTATATTTTTCTTCTAATTTTAATGGTATTAAACTGAGGGTTTTTTGTCCTATTTCGCACTTTAGCTTAGGGGGTTTTGTCCAAGGGGCTTTTATCCTAGGGGGTTTTGTCCGAGGGGATTTTTGTCCTAGCGGGGTTTTGTCTGGACCCCGTGTGAGGTCCCAGCATTACCCAAAGATCGGTCATAATGAGCTCCATGCTCGCTCCGGGAGGGTGAAACTGGCGATCGCGAGTCCGGCTCGCGTGGACAAGACCATGGGTGAATAATACACACACACACACACACACACACACACACACACACACACACACACACACACACACACACACACACACACACACACACACACACACACACACTCCCCGGGCGGAGCGGAAACATATGGGCTGTTTCCTTAAAACCCGAGCCCCTGTCCACCCAGCAGTGAATGGGTACCGGGTGTTAGCCGGGGTTTGTGACCTGCTCTCCGGGGTGCTGGTTTCGGCCAAAACTAAGGACTAAGGATGAATGATAAAAATGTTGATATGGAGACGGGGCCATACGAGCGTCGCTCTGGCCCTGTAAAATACAACTAGATGAATACACACACACACACACACACACACACACACGCACACACACGCACACGCACACACACGCACACACACGCACACACACACACACACACACACACACACACACCACACACACACACACCAAGAAAGCGCCTCACACTGGTGTTTACCCATCTGTAGATATATTGGTTTGTTCTTTGATAATGTTTGATCATTTCCAATCTTTTAATTTTGCTCTCTTTTCTTTGATATTATTTTCTTCAAAGCCAGGAATAAGTTAATATATTTGTTATAAAGACAATCCGTTTTATTGGTCATTGCACACCGCCTTTAGTTCCTTCTTGTGAATTGAGTCGAGCTGAGATTCCCCCCTCCCCATTCCATGTTACTAGAAATGTTATCATAGAAAGCAACGGACACATGTAATAATTTGTTGCATTATCGCCATCACTTGCTTTCATGGCTGGAGTCTTCTCAATATCTCTCAGTTAAAACACTTTTTCATAAAAAGGGGATGGCTAACGCCTCAAAATTATATAATTAAAGGGATTATAAGGTTTTCTGAATAAGTGATTCATGACCCTAAGTGATTCATGGCAAAGATGAGTTCTATCATGAGTGACTTACCGCTGACGTGTTTTCTTCAACTCCTGCATCCCCTTCACGTCGCTCAGTCAGTGAGGCTTTGGGAAGGACTTCTGGTTTGGGAAGAAGGTCAGCTTATTAAGTTAGCGTGTGGCGTGGCTTGCAAGCATTTTTTTGAGCTCAAACCGTGATGCCTCTCCCATCATCCACCTTTCCTTACCGTCCTATCTTCAACAGTAGTGAACTTTGGAATGCTTGAAGTATTTCAGCTTCCGAGTGAGAGTAGTAATGTTCTAGTGTCCATGGGAAGTGAGAAGTGAAGAGAAAGAAGGAAAGTACTGGTCTGACAGTTGTAGGTGAAGGTGGGGGATACTGTTGGCACTGGCTTGCTGTTTTAATAGAAGAACTTGAGTCTGAACTATAGTCTGCACATCTCAGTGCAGAAAGAAAACGTCGAGATCACTGCCATCACAGAAAAACACATTTCAACAATACTCAATACATTGTCAATACTTGCTAAACGCATACAACATACCACAATTACCACATACGTAAGAAACTCCACCCACCTCACGCTGACAACACACATTACACGCTATCAACATAAGAACATAAGAAGAACATAAGAAAATAAAGAAGCTACAATAGGCCGTGAGACCTACACGAGGTAGTTCCTGTTACTTAACACTTATCAACGCACCCTAACAATATCTCCCTCAGACACACAGTAACGGAGCACAGCCTCACTCCCCTGGACCTATTCCATAACAAACCGATGTTGCTTTGAGGTTTTAATGTGTACGAATAAACCAGCCTCGTCGTGCCCTGCTCCCCCTGACGAAGAGATACTACCGTACTATTATAAGGAGGAGAAGACAAGGCTGAAATGAATCTTGATGTTGGCTGGCCTCTGCTTGGTTCTCTTTCTGACTTTGCGTGTGGCATGTGTATTTTAAGGTAAAGAGTATTCTGTCCCATGACCATGTGTAATGGCTCGAGGTATGTAGGGGAAACTCCTCTCTCTCTCTCTCTCTCTCTTCTCTCTCTCTCTCCTCTCTCTCTCTCTCTCTCTCTCTCTCTCTCTCTCTCTCTCTCTCTCTCTCTCCTCCTCCTCTCTCCTCCTCTCTCCTCCTTCCTCCTTCCTTCCTTCCTTCCTTCCTTCCTCCTCCTCCTCCTTCCTCCTCCTTCCTCCTCCCTCCTTCCTCCTCCTCCTCCTCCTCCTTCCTTCCTTCCTCTCCTTCCTCCTCCTCTCCTCTCCTTCCTCCTCCTCCTTCCTCTCCTTCCTTCCTTCCCTCTCTCCTTCCTCCTTCCTCCTCTCCTTCCTCCCTTCCTTCCTCCTTCCTCTCCTCCTCCCTCCCTCCTCCCTCCTCCCCTCCTCCTCCTCCCTTCCCTGCGAATTCACGCTAGATCGTGAGAGTGACCTCCTGTCGGGAGAGGCACCGGCTGCGAAATCCCAGGAAGGAGGCAGGAGTCTTGACATGAGCAGACTCCCCTCCCCCGCACCTGCAGCCGCCGCTCGCCAGGCCGACATAGATAACAGATTATTTTTATCTCTGATCCCACATACAGATGAGGCACACGGTCCTGCAGTGCATTGAGCTGACACAAATTTGACAACTGTGAATGTTTGGCTATGATGTGGGTGTGTGTGTCGGTGAGAGAGAGGAGAACCGCAAGAAATGAAGGAGAAGAGGCAGCCATTAAGTAGGCAGGACGGCGTCGCGGGCGCTGCTCAGCGCAAGGTACAATGTTGATCTCTTCCACTCAGATAGGAACGGTCCGCAGTGCATTGTGCTCGACCATTGACAACTGTGTTGTGTATGCTGTATATGTGTGTGTGTTGTGTGTGACGAGAGAGAAGAAAACAAAAAAGAGTACAATAGAAGACAGCAGCCATTCTGTAGGCGAGGCGGGCGTCGCGGGGCGCTGCTCAAGACTGTGCAGCCTTCGCCTCAAGTCGGCGGGAGGGAGGTGCCCGGGCCGCACCTCGTATTGGGACTATCGACTCAGTAATGGATGACTCGTGTTCCGCAACCATGGCTCCTGCACGCCGCTCCTGTTCTTCCTCGCACCTCCTCCTCCTCCATTGTCTCCTCATTTCGACTCTCTCTCTCTCTCTCTCTCTCTCTCTCTCTCTCTCTCGTCTCTCTCTCTCTCTCCTCTCTCCTCTCTCTCTCTCTCTCTCTCCTCTCTCTCTCTCTCTCTCTCTCTCTCTCTTCCTCTCTCTCTCCTCTCTCCTCTCTCTCTCTCTCTCTCTCTCTCTCTCTCTCTCTCTCTCTCTCTCTTCTCTCTCTCTCTCTCTCTCTTCTCTCTCTCTCTCTCTCTCTCTCTCTCTCTCTCTCTCTCTCTCTCTCTCTCTCTCTCTCTCTCTCTCTCTCTCTCTCTCTCTCTCTCTCTCTCTCTCTCTCTCTCTCTCTCTCCTCTCTCTTCTCTCTCCTCTCCTCTCTCTCTCTCTCCTCTCTCTTCTCCTCTCTCCTCTCTCTCTCTCTCTCTCTCTCTCTCTCTCTCTCTCCTCTTCTCTCTCTCTCTCTCTCTCTCTCTCCTCTCTCTTCTCTTCTCTCCTCTCTCTCTCTCTCCTCTCTCATGCTGCTTTTACCGTCATCGTCACACACTTCCCTTCCTCACTCCTGAGTTTCCCTATTCGTCATGTCAGCATCGTCAGCTTGGCATCAGCTTTGGCTGTTGGCTGACAGAGACGTGCACGTGAGGAATGGCGTCCAGAGAAGAAACCAACACGAACCCCGAAACAAAGTAGCCTAATCTGTGACAGCGAGGCGCCGAGGCAATGGTTGTGGGGAGATAGACTTGCACTTAACTGTTGGCATCTTTGATATCTTGATTGTATGGGTGCGTGTATATTACTATTCTTCTCGTTTTCTCTTTTTATTTTATTTTTGCTCACAGCAAGGTTCATGCATGCCGTGATGCAGTGTATATATCTATAGCTCCAAGGATGCCGTTGTCGCCTCTGAGTAGGCAGCCTCTGCCAGTGTTCTGCCTCTCATCTCATTTTTGTGCCATGTTTATGGAGACCCAGGTTGTGATGATGCCCGTGTAAAACTGTTTTTGTAGGTTGTGTTGTGTTGCGTAATCAGTGTTTTTGGTTTTAGCAGGTAGCAAGCGTGGTTAGGGTGTGGCTGGAGGCAAGATAGGGTAAGAGATACTCCACTGAAGGGCGCCGCTCACCTGTGTACCTCCCCAAGACGACAATGCTTTCTCAACAATGCTGTTTTATGAGGGGCTCGAGCCACCCTTCCAAGGTTGGGTCAGAGACACTGTGTTGAAACATAAGCCGGTCTATCTTTTTGTTGTCATTCTGTTATCTGCTATCAGCATCATCTTGCGGTGCTCTCAGACGACTTTAGAAACTCATGCCGACCTGGAGCTGTCTCGGTAAGGGTGGAGAGGAGTGATGGGGAGTGGACTGCATATAGCCGTCATTCTTGCCTGTGACAGGAGCAGTGTGGCGGGCGTCCCTTGGTGGGTGTTTGTGGAGCAACAACACAAAAAGGCCTGTGGCTTGACATCTCCCTTGCAATCATTTGAATCACAATAACACGTCTTTTTTTTATGGAAGATTATCATGTCAAATCATGCTAGTTTTTTCATATTGTTTTCCATAAGAAAAGTTCGGGTGATATATTGGAATATCCTGGAAAACATGAAACTAAAGGGTGAACACAAAGGAAGGGTTTTATCATTATCAATTTTTCCCCCGTTTCTGTGAGAAAGAGGCGATCTCCGCTTGACAGCAACAAATGTCGTCGATAAGGCGGGTATATGTCCAACGCGATTTTACGAATCGGTCGCTTAGACTTGCCGAGTATTGGACAAGGAGATTTTGCATATATCATCACTACCCTCCAGAGCTCAGATTTCCATATGGTTGGGAGCGCCCTGCTGCGTACACCTCCCATTCGATAGACGCCTCGCTTTCGGATCTGGTACTCGACGGTAGGTCAGTTCATGCAATCTCCGGTAGAGGTTAATGAGCGTAGACGCCAGCCTCAAGGCTCAGGACGTAGACACCAGCCTCAAGGCTCAGGACGTAGCCACCAGCCTCAAGGCTCAGGACGTAGACACCAGCCTCAAGGCTCAGGTCGTAGACGCCAGCCTCAAGGCTCAGTTCATAGACACCAGCCTCAAGGCTCAGGACGTAGACACCAGCCTCAAGGCTCAGGACGTAGACACCAGCCTCAAGGCTCAGGACGTAGACACCAGCCTCAAGGCTCAGGACGTAGACACCAGCCTCAAGGCTCAGGACGTAGACACCAGCCTCAAGGCTCAGGAAGTAGACACCAGCCTCAAGGCTCAGGACGTAGTCACCAGCCTCAAGGCTCAGGACGTAGACACCAGCCTCAAGGCTCAGGACATAGACACCAGCCTCAAGGCTCAGGACGTAGACACCAGCCTCAAGGCTCAGGACGTAGACACCAGCCTCAAGGCTCAGGACGTAGACACCAGCCTCAAGGCTCAGGACGTAGACACCAGCCTCAAGGCTCAGAACGTAGACACCAGCCTCAAGGCTCAGGACGTAGACACCAGCCTCAAGGCTCAGGACGTAGACACCAGCCTCAAGGCTCAGGACGTAGACACCAGCCTCAAGGCTCAGGACGTAGACACCAGCCTCAAGGCTCAGAACGTAGACACCAGCCTCAAGGCTCAGGACGTAGACACCAGCCTCAAGGCTCAGGACGTAGACACCAGCCTCAAGGCTCAGGACGTAGACACCAGCCTCAAGGCTCAGGACGTAGACACCAGCCTCAAGGCTCAGGACGTAGACGTCAGCCTCAAGGCTCAGGTCGTAGACGCCAGCCTCAAGGCTCAGGACATAGACACCAGCCTCAAGGCTCAGGACGTAGACACCAGCCTCAAGGCTTAGGTCGTAGACGCCAGCCTCGAGGCTCAGTTCATACACACCAGCTTCAAAGCTCAGGACGTAGACGCCAGCCTCAAGGCTCAGTTCATAGACACCAGCCTCAAGGCTCAGGAAGTAGACACCAGCCTCAAGGCTCAGGTCGTAGACACCAACCTCAAGGCTCAGTTCATAGACTCAAGGCTCAGGACGTAGACACCAGCCTCAAGGCTCAGAACGTAGACACCAGCCTCAAGGCTCAGGTCGTAGACGCCAGCCTCAAGGCTCACGACTTGAGACTATCACTGATGGGGGTAGAGCTTAGGGAATGTGTATGAGGCAAAGGAAAGGGGCGATGGAGACAAACTATAAGGCTCGGTAGAAATTAAGGGTCTATCAGTCCCTTTATTATCATTGGTAGGAAACTAATGGAACAACAGCTCACTCAGACATTCTCTTAAGGCATCACTCTGGATGGGAGGGAGTGAGGCTCAGGGATGTGGATGTTGTGTTTTCCTGTTTCATTTTAGCCCCAGTCGACCCTGGTCACTCGGGTCGATGGCAATGAATAAAAGAACGACTTGGAAATATGGCATAGATCCTCAATATTTGGGGTGGTGGTGCGGCTGTCGGGGCCACCCCGCCCCCCACCACTTGACCTCAGTATAAGCCAAGAAGTACGTAGATGGAGGGCGGGAATGGGTCGCAGGAAAGTTTCCAGTGGGTTCTATTTGGTCTGGGTTATAGTTTGAGTGTACGTACCCTCAGCCGAAAACTGGGGTTACCTGTCAGGAAGAGCATCCGGGGCGTAAAACGCATGCCGCAAATTTAAATGATGAACGCCATCATTATAATTGGAAGCTTCTCGTCGACCGTTTAACCTCATAAGACATTATGAGAAAATCTGACGTTAAGCAGAAAACTGCTGATGATGATGTTAGTAAGTCTGTTTGGCGTGATACTGTGGCTATACGAGAGCTATTCGGAATTCAAATAACCTGACACTGATATACAAAGGAAAGAGAGGGATGGAAATCGGTGAATGGAATTAATTTCTGTTTGTTTTCATGCCTGTAGCGTACGTCACTGCAACATTGTTGATCTAGATCTCATTTTTCACCACTGTCTACCTACCGAGCATGAAGTATTGTTTCAACAAATAATTCGACCTTGACATCTGAAGAGGGCGAGACGAAGTGTAAGGCCATTAGTTATACTCCTCACTAGTATTACGCATATGACGCAAGATTAAATGTGGTAGAGAGAGATGAATCTCGTGTATGTGTGTGAGTGAGTGAGTGAGTGTGAAGTAACTCTGGTTCCAGCGAGCCTGTATCACCACCACACTGCTGCCACACAAAGAACGATATGGAAATTACCCGAGGGCGGCACCTTTGAAGCGGTGTGGAGCGTTCCCTCGACACCTTCGCTGTTACGCGAGTTAGCGGGCGCCCCAGGCTTCCCGTTCCCACCCGCCCTGCAGCCGCCTTCCCCGATCACCAGCTACGGCCACTCATCCAGTCATCCTTTGCTCATCATTGTTTTTGGTAACTTGGTGACGTCATGATTTCTGAGTCACATGAGACAAAGGTGCTGCCGGTGCACACATCAGACCATGGCGATAACTCCAGAGGCTTACGTGCGAGGGTGGTGAGAATGCCTCAAACACCTGCAGGGGCGCCCGAAGCCTTAGGGGAGTCTCGGCCATCACGTATCTCCCTCACGCCGGAGGAAGACAAAGTTTCCTTAATGGTCACTTTGAGAAGAGATTATCTTATGACTAGAATTATTTTCATCGCTAACAAGTCAGTGATATTGAGGGTTTGGTTTGAGAGGAACGGGGGAGGAGGGTTTGGTCTAAGATACGGAAGGGGAGGAAGGGAGGTGGCGGCATGACGCTCACCCTCTCTTCACTTTCGTGGCCGGCGAAGGAAAGTCGTGATGGTTTTATGATGACCCAGCCGTGGACGTCGCCTCCCTCATATTGCACTTTTTCTCCCCTCGGTCCTTCCACCACGGACGAAGCAGGGAAAGAAAGAAAAAAGAAAAACTTGGCCAGAGTCTCCTGCTGCCTTAACTGTGGCTGCCCACCCCTGCACCGCTGCTCAAGCTGTACAGTGAATACACCAGCAGAAATGTAACCGAGAGCGGTACGTGTTGAGATGGACCTGCAAGAAAGTCTTGTGTCCCCCCCCCCCATTCATCTACACCGCATCCCAGTAGGCCCTAATGATATTAGGTAGCACCAACGATGAAAGTAGCACCAACTCTTAGGCCTTATTCCTCGATCTCTTAGGGTCAATAGTCAATACGGCTGGAGCACATGAATATCCGAATACCCTAACGGTAACCAAAGCTCCTACCTGATATTGGGGAGGTGAGGGTCACAGCAGTGAGCTCAGTTTAAATATTCACGATGTAAATGTTCACTCGTATTCTTCGAGGCTTAGATCTTTCCCCTGTAGTAGAAGGTTGTCTCTCCTCTAGAAGTAGAAAATCGTCTCTCTCCCCTTGTAGTAGAAGATTGTCTCCACCTGTCGTAGAAGGTTATCTCTCCCCC
Organism: Chionoecetes opilio; assembly: GCA_016584305.1. Lineage (NCBI taxonomy): Eukaryota > Metazoa > Arthropoda > Malacostraca > Decapoda > Majidae > Chionoecetes > Chionoecetes opilio. The sequence goes on from JACEEZ010011053.1 coordinate 275,434, forward strand.
CCTCCCTATAGTAGAAGGTTGTCTCTTTCCCCCTGTAGTAGAAGGTTGTCTCTCTCCACTCCCCTTGGTAGTTGAAGGTTGTCTTTCCCCCTGTAGTAGAAGGTTCTCTCCTTGTAGAAGAAGGTTGTCTGTCTAGTCCCTGTAGTAGAAGATTTGTTCTCTTCCCTTGTAGTAGAGAGTTGGTTCTCTCCCCTTGCATAATATCTCAGAGGATAAGTAACCTCATTTTTAATCATGAAATGTACGTAATGCTAGCTGTCTTTTTTCATTATCTTGTAGTTCGGTTTAGTTTCAGTAACGTTAACGATTGAAATAATTGTATTAGTTAAGCTACTCTTAAGCTGCTGGACTGAATTGGTCTCAAAATTGTGGTGTCTCTTGATGTTCTGACCGTTGACATGACAGAACATCCATCCTCAGGCCATTGAATGAATGACATTTTGTGTACTTATCACTCAATATAAATATTTAATTTTGTTAAGACCGACAGCTTTTTGTTTCGAGTGAATCGACATGGGGGTGAAGTTGAGCAACCTTCCTGTCATAGCCGTCAGTCAACGACAGCACATCACACCTTTCACACATCGTTTTAGGTGACGGCAGCTCCCGCCTCCCGTAGTGCGACTCTGTTCCATCAAGACATTATTGAAAGTTGTTTAGGGACTGATGATGTTGACTCTTCTGACTCTCTTCATCCCTCCAATTTCTTCCTTACTCCTTATTCCTCCTTTCCTTCTCTCATATCTCCTTCCTTCCCTCTCTCCCACCTTCTATTATCACCCCGTCATCACCAAAAGGAGGAGCGATTCCCCCTCTATCTGCACGGGCGACTGTCAGTGCAGGCTCCCTCCGCTAGGATCGCTGTCGTCCATGAAATCAAAATGGCGCGCCATGTTATATCGCCCGAGTGACACCTCTCGGTGAAGCTCTCTGGTCTTAGTCTCCACGGTAGTGACAGGATCACAGCAACAAAATGCCTGGTGGTAGTGACTGAAAAAAAGGCAACATAATGGGATGAAATTGATATTATGATAGAAAATGACAGGGTTGTTTGATTTAAATCAAGTTGATTTTAATCACTGATTTAAATAATTATTTAAATCAAATGATTTTTTTTTAATCACTGATTTAAATCATAACCTTATCATTATTTGAAAAGAAGAGGGGAAAGAAGGAAAATTAAGCAAATGGGCTTTATGAACACCAATTTTATCATTGTAGTATAATTATATCATAATGAGACTAAATGAGTGGTGCGGGGGAATCCACTATGGCACTTTTAGATAGCAAATTGCCATGTGGCTGTTTTCACAGCAGAAATATTTTTTCTCAATTATATATATATATTGTTGTACTGTACAAAAAGCCACACTACTATAACCTAAAGTTGAATGTGCATGTTACTTTTCTTTATAAAAAGCCAAAGTGAAATAAACCAAAGTTTAATATGCATTATGATTAATTATATTTATAATTTATCAAACAAAATTTTTTATTCCCTTGTTTAACCACCGAAGTAATTATTACTACAACGAAAATCCCATTGAATCCGATTGATTTCCCATTGGGAAGTCAAGAAGCAAGGATGACTATGAAAAATTAGGCTGAACAGTATGATACAGCAAATTCAGGCAATATTTTGTGTAGCTGACTCTCATCACAGACAGAATGATGACCTTTCATATGCCAGCTAGGAGGTTATTACCGGAGGTCAAATTAATAATCATTTGGTGTGTCGGGGGGGGGGGGGGTAAAGGTTGCAGGACGGTAAATACCGCCCACTCGATCCCCCAGCCAATAGGAACCACTAATGGGACAGGGCCAGTCTGGATGCGTTTTCGCGAGCATCCGTGCAGCCCAAGCCAGCCTAGACCGGTCTAGACCGGCCTGGCAAACGTCGCGAAGACGCGCTTATAGACATAGGCCTATTGATGTGAAAACGTCAATCACAGAAATAGAAAATATCTGTATTTCATGTTATTTGCATTTTTTATTCATTTATTCTATTTGTTTTTAGTTATGAATATGATAAATAATATCCTGTAGTAGTTAGATTTCATGTAGAACATCAAATTAATAAAAAAAGAAAAGAATCGATTTTAATCAAATAAATCTGATTTTTTTTATTTAGAAAAAAAATAAAAAAAATAAACAACCCTGGAAAATGATAAACAGAAAGCAGCCTGCAAATACTGCAACCAAATAATAAGTGCGGAAATTGGAAGAGTGAGAACCCACATCCAAAAATGTCCAAGAGCTCATTATAGGGGAAACCTGAAAAAAAAGGCAGGTGATTTACATACAAAGGCATTTAGGTTTTCGAAAGACTAAGTCATTACAATCTTGTTACCTGGAACATTAGTAAGATTTTAGGAAAATGTCGGTCTTGTCTGCATGTATAACTACTATGACTGCAGAGAGAGGAAGTGTATCTTATGTTCTCAGGATTTCATATTCCCTAGTTTTATACATCACCAAACTTCCTAACCTAACCTATCCAACTTAAACTAACCTGTCCTACCCTAACCTTAGGAGTTGGGAACATGGGAATAACCCCCAGAGAGAGAGAGAGAGAGAGATTAAAAGAAAACCCGTGTTTGATGTTTTTTAAGGAAGATCTTAAAATGCGTTTTGAAGAAGAAAAAAATGTATATGTATGTAGACCATATTTATCAATATGATATAAAGCTACATTTTTATGCAAAATATTTATGTTTAATAAGAACCTAAAATTAGGAAAAACACTTTAAGCTGGGTTTTAAATGTTTTTTATTTTTTATTTTATTAAACCGGAGTTTTTTACGCCAACCCTGTCAAGGGCTCAGCCTCACTCATACTTTAGGGCACTGCCCCGTAGGCACTCCAAAATAAGTGGACTTGTAATACCACTACTTGGATTTCTCTGCCGTTCTCTCTCTCTCTCTCTCTCTCTCTCTCTCTCTCTTTCTCTCTCTCTCTCTCTCTCTCTCTCTCTCTCTCTCTCTCTCTCTCTCTCTCTCTCTCTCTCTCTCTCTCTCTCTCTCTCTCTCTCTCTCTCTCTCTCTCTCTCTCTCTCTCTCTCTCTCTCTCTCTCTCTCTCTCTCTCTCTCTGTCTGTCTGTCTGTCTGTCTGTCTGTCTGTCTGTCTGTCTGTGTATGCGTTGCTGCTGTGTTACAAGTTGTTGACGGGCGGGGCGGAGGCCGTGAAGTGCGGGTTGTTGTACTTCTTATCGCAGGTTTGACGTCACATCCTCACGTAGTTGATACAAACCCCAGAATATTGCCTCAGACAGACTTGTGGCACTCGCTTGCAATAGCTGAGATCACTACGTAAGAGACTATAAGAATAATTACTCATCAATGCTTTCAAATTAGTTAAATATATTCAATGTCCTTGGCGAGTGTCTGTGGAAGGGCATCACGGAGAGGAGGGCGGCTTGAGGGACGTGGATGAGCCTTGGTTGCCGTACTTCTAACTTATTCCGCCTGACATTCACATTTTAGCTTTTATTCACATCGTCAAAGGTTAACACACGGTGGATATCACAACCATCGCAAAGGCATGTGGTGGTGGGATTTAAAGCAGAAGTTAGTGACAATGCAAGCCATCACAGTTATAAAGAAATTGACGGAACCCCACATCCTTTAGGGGTCATACACGCCACGCAGCTATCCACACACGCCACACAGCTATCCACACACCCCACACAGCTATCCACACACGCCCCACAGCTATCCACACACCCCACACAGCTATCTACACCCCGCACAGCTATCCACACACCCCACACAGCTATCCACACACCCCTCACAGCTATCCACACACCCCACACAGCTATCCACACAACCCACACCGCTATCCACACACCCCACACAGCTATCCACACAACCCACACCGCTATCCACACAACCCTCACCGCTATCCACACCCCCCACACCGCTATCCACACACCCCACACAGCTATCCACAACCCACACCGCTATCCACACAACCCACACCGCTATCCACACACCCCACACAGCTATCCACACACCACACCGCTATCCACACACCCCACACCGCTATCCACACACCCCACACCGCTATCCACACACCCCACACCGCTATCCACACATCCCACACCGCTATCCACACACCCCACACCGCTATCCACACACCCCACACCGCTATCCACACACCCCACACCGCTATCCACACACCCCACACCGCTATCCACACACCCCACACAGCTATCCACACACGCCACACAGCTATCCACACCCCACACAGCTATCCACACACGCCCCACAGTTATCCACACCCCACACAGCTATCCACACCCCACACACCTATCCACACACCCCACACAGCTATCCACACACCCCACACAGCTATCCACACACCCCACATAGCTATCCACACACCCCACACAGCTATCCACACCCCACACCGCTATCCACACGCCACACAGCTATCCATACACGCCACACAGCTATCCACATACGCCACACAGCTATCCATACAAGTCACACAGTTATCCACACACGCCACGCAGCTATCCATACACGCCACACAGCTATCCACACACGCCACAGCTATCCACACGCCACACAGCTATCCATACAAGTCACACAGTTATCCACACACGCAGTACAGCTATCCACACACGCCACAGCTCACCACACGCCACACAGCCCTCCACATATTCCACCACATAGTCACCACAATCGTCTCTGCATTCATAGTCAGCAGCTCCACGCGCCGTGCCTGTTGTCCGCCTATCAGGCTGCCCCACACCCCCTCCACAGAAGGTATCCATCGTCCATCGGCACGTAATTTTCCTTTGTCGATGAGTCATGAAGCTTTGCACTCCATGCTTGCCAGCTATCGCTGTACACACACACACACACACACGGGACTATTGCCCGCGTCGGTCAGTGCCAGCTGCCCTCCCTGGGGCATAATAGGCGGTCGTTTCTTAACGTGCATGACCCTTAAGCTTAACGAGAACTTCATTATGGATCTGGATCACGAAACAGACTAGCTGCGACTGTCCCTTGGCCATTCACTGCGCCTGCTACCGCCGAGACATAAACACGTTAATGCACGCCTGGATGACACTTCATGTGTGTCGCGCCTGGCAGTGAGGCGTCAACAGTGCCTCGCTGGCGGTATGGTAAGGGAAGGCCGTCGCCTGCTGACATAGTGGGATCATTCATTAGTATAAAGGCTGGCCTCAGTGGTTGATGATGCTGAGTCAGTCAGCTGCACCAAGATTGTTTGTCGCTGGTGTAAGCGGATGGTGTTGGTGGTGGTAACTGAACATTAGCCTTGTGTATTTACAGTATTTACACCAGACTGTAAATATATTTTCCATGGGGTTCAAGATGAAGAATATAAAACTTTCTTATATATACTGACTAAATAAATGCAGGGAAACTGGTAATTACTGGGTTTGCGAGACTGCCTTATACATGAATGCCATACATATCTGTCCAACGTATAATACGCAAATTGTCTTATGAAGAGTTTTTCTTATCGTGTGCTAATTGGTAATAGCAAGCGCATGAAATAACACGAAAGATCATGTTTAGTAACTTGTAATAACAGTATCGGATAGAGTTCAGGGATGTAGGACAGACCCAGCAAACTGCATGCCTCTTCCACCTCAGGAAGGCGACGCAAATGCCTTAAATTCAGCTACAAGTTTCACACCCTAACAGGAAGATAGTATGTGTGTCCAGTTTACCATCTGCAATATTGAGGAATCGAACAGTGCCTGTCTACGTAGAGCGTCTTGGGCTTCTACTTAGGTGTTCAGAGCGCGAGGACTAGCGGTCATTAACATTGTAAGACAGTAGTGGTCGTCGTTGACGGTCGTGCATTATGAAGACACCGCACCCAAGAAAAGGTTATGCTGCTTCTCGCTTCGGTCTGCCTTCGCTATTCCCTCAAACAACCTAAGCTCACCTGATGCATTACAGGAACTCCTCCGCAGTATAACTGTAAGCATTAAATGTTTCCCGAGCAACTTTGTGACTTCTCTTTCTATTGGCCTCTAAAGCCTTAAAACTTGCAGTGTAAAAATGTTTCATAGAAAATGTTGACTGCAAGAAAAATTATACTAGTTGATTCATCCCGTCAGCCTTAGGACCGCTTAACATGCGTCTTCAAAACAAGTCCCCACATGGATTAACTGTCACTGATGTGCGGCACCAGCGCTGAAGAAAATAGCAGTGGCTTCGCCGACCCAGAGATCTCCCTCTTTATGGGGCCCCGCCACCCTCGTAAAGTGCTCGGCCGTCTGTGAGCGCCCTGCTCTCATCTCTAGCCAGGTGGCCTCAAGACGCCCTAATCATGCGACTCACGACTATGGACACCCTGGCCTGGAATTATTGTATGAATAACTGTGAGGTTGTGAGAAAATATTTGGTGTGTGATGAGGATATTTGAAAGGCTGTAGCATAAACCAGGTGGCGACGAGGGAGTGCATATCAGTTCCCTGATTGGGACGCCGCTCAGAAGTGTGATCAGACAGTGTTGCTCATCGGGTAGTGACAACGTGGATCTGATCCTCGTGCGTTTGTGTATAACTTATAAAAAAGAAAACAATAACCATAAAATGAGTTAGCTCGAGTGTGATGGAGTCCGCCGGGTGTGTGGAGGGGAGTGAGAGGGATGGGAGTCAGGGGGGCAATACCAGCGCATCGTCCCGACTGGACCGATGGTTGGGATTAGAAGCGTATGGATGTTTACACCAATCCATTTAACGCTCGTATTAAGCAATTTTCCTGAGTGCACTTTTCATATTCATCGCCGCCAAATTATCTTCTCAACTTAATGAAAAGCGGTGGAGTGGCAGGTAGGGCGGTAAGGAGCAAGTTGCTGCCCGTTGCGGCCTGGAATAAGCCTAAGTTGCACCGGTGGTTACGCCTCTCATGCCTCTGTCTTGATGTCCGGCCTGGCACTTCCTAGCTTTATGAGTGTCCATTTATTATTTACTCCCAGTTTATAGCTTCAATAAGTCTCATATTAAAGTGGCCGCACTTGGCGTTCGGACACTTCTGTTTTGTTTCGTCGTCGACTTGTCATAGACTTGCATGCAGGGAGCGCCCAGCAGCCTCCCTGCGCCTCACACTGTCACACATCGGTCCATATCCTTCCTGGGCTTCATCGCTGGCGATCCGTAGTCGCGACACTTGATTTCCTCGCAAGAATACCACCGCAATTATTGAACTCGTTGCCTGGGACGCCATCCGCCTGCCGTGTGCAGGCAGAGACGCAGATTCTGTGCATGCATGGCTAGGAGGCTGCAAGGATGACACTTGTGGGTGCATTCGAAGCCATGGGTTGCCAGCGAAGTGACTCAGAGCTTCCATTATACTGTTGTGGTTATTGTTATCGCTTCCTATTTTTTTTTTTTGTAGTGGCAGTTTTACTAAAGGAATTATGTTGAGAGAGAGAAAGAGATTGTGGCGGGGGAAGGAGTAGGAAGGAAAAGAGGAGGCAGTAGGCTTCCCATTATTGGATGAAGCATTGGGGGCCGCCCACCCACATTATTGGGTTTGGTACCCACCGACGCGGTAAGTGATATTACCCAATATAACCACTTCCCTGTATCACGGAGACCTGCCCTGGCCACCGCAAGCTTCTCCACCCGTCCAGCGTCAGGCAGCTTATCCTGCAACTCCACTATTGACAAGAGGCTTCATGTCAGCAGTATTAGTGATAAAGTCTTCGTGCGCGCCAGCCTCACTGAACTGATCACACACAAGGTACAGGCGCGGCAGTCAGTACTGAGGTATTGGTGATGTTTGTGTGTCATGCTGGAATTGAATCAGTATGTGATGCATCTTTAACTCACTTATCTTGCAAATGTATGCATACAAGGGGACATAATTTGTTTGAAGCTAATATATAGAAGTTAATGCATTATTCAATAGTCTGTTTGTGGTCGGGTGTCATACATCCTCATGCCATTAATGAGCTGTAGTTTTAAGGCAAAGGTGATATGGAAAGTTTTTATTGCAATAAATATTTGTCGTTCATAATGTTTCTTTATATCACTGCCACTATTTTCACAAGACAATGATTTTTTTTCTTTTTACTGTCATTTTTTCTTCCCTCAATCCCCTGTAACCAAATAGGTTTTTGGACATGTGCGATGGAGCACAAATCACAACTATCCAGTGCTGATATACCTACAAGAAATTCGGAAGACAAATTCACATAAGGATATGATTATGAGTAATATTTCAAGTATTAAAAACATGCTCCAGACAAACCATTATTGCTTTTTAAAGATTTTTTTTCTTTTCTTGCTCACACCTACTCGTTGGCTTTATTTGTAAAATGCAAGATGCTCAAACAGTCCTCAAAATTATAGAGAAATGTTTTTTTCTGTTTATGAAAGGAGTGGGCATCTGGTGATATAGACATTAATGATTTTGCATCTCTTTGCAGTATGGCTCAGATGACTTCAACCAGGACTCACCACGGTACACATCACCCAAGCCCGGCGGCCTCTATGGGGACTCCTACTTTATGGGTGGGTACTTAGTTCTTGTTTTGTGATGCTGTGTATTTTGGGGATTCCTCCCTCTGACATACCCATGTGACGTTTGAATCCCAGCCCAGAAACTGTAATGTTAAGTGATAGCATGTGTGGGTAGAGGAGTATGCGGGTGCGAGTGGTCGGAGTGAGGGAGGGTGTTAGTGTTACTAGTGTCAGCGTCTGGCAGGTGCTTGGGTTCACTATGTCCAACAAAGTACTAATTATAATTTATCCAGGTTTATTTCTGGTCTTTACACAGCTAGAAAACAAATAAAACAAATGGATCAATTACAAAACATCATAGATTACAAGAATTATGGCCAATACGAGAACGAAACGAAGGATAAAGTTTACATTATTATTCAGCACAAAACATGTTCCATCTTACAATAAAAAAGCAGTGCATCTATTAGCAGAGGTGGGCATCGCAATTTTTTTTCCAATTCCGCAATCGCAATTCCGCAATTCCGACCTGCACCAGTCCGCAATCGCAATTCAGCAATTTTTTTCAGATAGGCCTTTTCGCAATCGCAATTCTGCAATTCCGCAAACTAATTTTGACACCTACAATTAAAACAAAACACCTACAATTAAAACAGAAAATGTCTCTAAACTCTTAAACATCTCCAGACTCTTAAACACCTACAATAAAAAAAGAAAAAGTCTCTAGACTCTTTATTAGTGTTTAATACTTCTGTATTCCTATTCTGCTTCTGTCTATACTTGTTACTTGTCCTTCGCAATTAAGTCTTTGTCTCTTTTAGTGTTTTTCTTTACTTTTACACTTCACAGTCTACTGGCTAGTAATCACTAATCTAAGTAATCTACTAATCTTCCTCCTCCTCCTCCTCCTCCTCCTCCTCCTCCTTCCTCCTCCTCCTCCTCCTCCTCCTCCTCCTCCTCCTCCTCCTCCTCCTCCTCCTCCCCCTCCCACTTCTTCTGGTTCAGCATGTGGAGGTTGGCAACTAATCACACACACGGCCAGCGTACACGCTCTCAATCCCAAGTTCCAGCACGCACTGACTGAGTGACTGTGCTACACTTGGCAAGTTGGCAATTGGCAGTGTCGTCTCCACAATATTTGGTGGGAACTTATGTTCACGCGGGCCCTTGCCACTTTGAAGGTGGTGACCGTCACAATTATTGCGATTGTGTTTCAAAATTTTGGCGGTCCGCAACCCGCAATTCTGCATTTTTTTCAGGCATCCGTAATTGCGCAATTCCGCAACCGAACTACCATTCCGCAAGTTGCGGAATTGTGGACTAAAATTGCGGAATGGCCACCTTTGTCTATTAGTTGCTGTGCAAACACTAGACATTGCTCGCGAATAGAACTACTGTCACGTCTATGGACCAAAAATTGTTATCCTTCACAATTTAGACTAGTACTACATAATTTATAGAAGCCTATTGTGAACTTAGAACTAGGTGGGATTAACAAGCCATGGAGTGGATCACCTGTGGTAGGGGTAGAGATGAACTGGTTAGAAATATTGTTAAACTATGAGCATGATTACATTTTCACAATGAAGTTCGATCTCATGAAAATGACTCACCTGTGATAAGGGCAGAGATGAACAGGTGCTCTCGCCTTGACTCTAGGCTTCACCTCAGTTAGGGGGTTACCATGTAGTGCCATAAACTCCACCTAATTTCCTAAGCATTAGGGTTGTACTGGATACCGGATATCCGGCTAATCTGGATGGCTGGATTCGGATATCTGGCCGGACAATAACAGTTCCGGCCATTCAAACCCATCATGATATAAAGTTTCTTGCCATCAAATGTTGAAATAGTTTTGAAGTATATTTGGTTCGAAAGAAAAGGGAGAAAAAAAAATTCCTTAAATGGGTTCCCAAGGCAAGGGTTCCCAACCTTTTCAGTCCATCGACCCCTTCAGGAAATCTCTCTTCAATTACTGACCCCCAAGCATCACAAACTCAATCAATTAGAGAGAACTGCAACTCAGAAATGCCAGTGGTCGCTGGCAGTTTTAACTCACAATTTGGTGAAAAGTTGGTCAACTTGAAAGAAATATATGGGCTTATTCCACTGCACTTAAAACACAAAAGTATAATTTTAAGAACGATTTTCTTCTATATGTATATTGTATAGAAGCCTGAGTCTGTAAAACATGCATTTAACCAAATAACCAAGTAGGTTATAGTTGAGGAGGCGAGGTAAATGTTACTCTATGATATTATATAGTCAATAACGTATGTTTAGAAGTTATCTATACCTAGGCAGTCATATTTTCCTGTTATTATTGTGTATCAATCAGATAGAAAGCCTGGAAGTGCAATGAGTCGACGCGTGAAGTGGCAATGTTTTGATTCAATCTCCCCGCCACAATCTCCCCGCCCACCACTCCCCGCCGCGGCGTGTCGCCTCCACAATTATAACCTACATTGTCGCAGCAACAAGCCGATTTCGGCATTCTTTATTCTTCGTTTTTCCAAGGCATTGCTTATTGTATTTTGACAAGCGTTTGCCAGACGCAGCAGTACTGTCTTAGAAAACAGTGTGAACATCACCCAAATTTTACATGCCACAATATACATGTAAAAAATATATTAAGCTTTGCTACTCGAGGCGAGTAATTTGCATTAAATTGCTATTATAGAACGTTCCATCGTAATGAATGTCATCCATATAATTAGTAGAACAACAGAAGAACTATATTTTTTGGTATTCAGATGCGGTGCATCAATGTTTATCGCGAAATTAATTTATGAAAAATATTAGTCGCGGAGCCAAAACACAGTAGACCAACCTTTGAGTTAAAACTGCCAGCGACCACTGGCATTTCTCGAGTTTCAGTTCTCTCTAATTGGCCCCACCTTGCTAATGGTTATATAGTTGACAACCGTACTACTACAACCACTAATACTAATACTACTACTACTAGTAAGAAAAAAAATCTTTAAAATATAGGAACAATAATGTAAGAAATATTACAAAAGAAATATCTAAATGTTATTTTATATTTTTTAGTATTCATCGAGCCACATTTGACCACCCAGACATATATCAAGCCCCTTGTGACCCCCAAAGCACCACTTATCCACCCCCTGGAAGGTCTTATTGACCGCTGGGCGTCGATATTGACCACTTTGGAAACCCCTGATCTAGAGCCTGATCTAGGCTCCTACTGCATAGGGCAGAAACAGCAGTATTTAATGAATAAATATTAAATACTTTCACAAGTATAAGATTTTGAATGAAAATTCATTTTATTGGATAAGATTGATTGAAAAATGGAATTTCAGTTAATGGAAAATATGCAAAAAAATTAAATAAACATGCACCGTTATGGAATAATTTCTGAGAATACCCCTTCTTCAATCAACACTTATAATGCCTACAGAAAAAAATGCATGAATAAATTACCCTGGTAATCATTACACTACAATGCAAAAGCAATGGTTTCCAGCACTCCTTGCAGGTTCTAAAAGAAGTGGACAACAGACCAGCACTAGCAGTGGCTGGATTCAAGGAAAGTGGAATCCACTCCATTAACTGTGACCACGTGCTTATGGAATTACTGCATGAGAATGTGAAGCCGGCATATGATTTGGTATCTCAAATGTTTCTTGATCATCTCCGTCAAATATGGGAAGCAGTAAAGCCACTGTCAGTAAAGCCACCGTCCTTGGTAAACATGTTTCAGTGAAGCCCGGGAAAAGTGTCACTCTGGAAGACTTGCGGACTGGATCATCCCAGCCTGTCGATAATACGGCTCCTCGTGGAAAGAAGCAAAAGACCATCTATAGACCTGTGTGAGTCATCAGAGGCTGAAGCTCATTATCCATCTATAGACCTGTGTGATCTCAGAGGTGAAGTCATATCATCTATAGACCTGTGGAGTCATCAGAGGGTGAAGCTCATGATCCATCTATAGACCTGTGTGAGTCATCAGAGGGTGAAGCTCATGATCCATCTATAGACCTGTGTGAGTCATCAGAGGGTGAAGCTCATGATCCATCTATAGACCTGTGTGAGTCATCAGAGGGTGAAGCTCATGATCCATCTATAGACCTGTGTGAGTCATCAGAGGGTGAAGCTCATGATCCATCTATAGACCTGTGTGAGTCATCAGAGGGTGGAGATCCATCACCTACAAATGAGAGTCAAGATGATGCAGTTCCAGGGCCACCCAATGGGAAAGTCAGTACCGGTAATGAGTGTCAAGACAGTCAAGACAGTGCTCATGTTGCCATTTGTGGGGAAATCATTAATACGTAGAATAAGAATCGAACTTAACCTGTAGTGTATGTAGTTTAGTAAGTAGTCGGTAAGGCAATATCCGGTTATCCGGCCAGATAGCCAATGAGTGTCATTGAAGAAGAGGGGATAGTTGTCTGGAAGGTTATGTCAAGTAGATAGATGAAGAAATTTGTTTTTTTGAGACATTGAACGAATCAAGGTTTGCTTTACTTTGCCCCATTTAGATATTATATAAAGTGTAACAGGCTGGAGGTAGGCAGGAGGGGGAGGAAGACAACTCCTTCTGTTGCTGGCTTTATTCCCACTAACTAATTTAAAAGAAAAACGCTCGTCAGATCAGCTTTGAGATTCAAACATATTCAAATATAATACAGAGTATCGAGACTAGTCTGGACATACACTCTGCCTTTAACTCACTTGTTAAACACCTCGAAGATTCGAATCACCACTACCAACACACACACACACACACACACACACACACACACACACACACACACACACACACACACACACACACACACACACACACACACACACACACACACACACACACACACACACCCACACCCACCCACCCACCCACCCACCCACCCACAATTGACAAGGTACCTCATAAGAGATTGCTCTGGAAGCTAGAACATATAGGAGGTTTGAAGGGTGGTTTGCTGAAGTGGATGGAAGACTTTTTGAGCAACAGAGAGATGAGAACAGTAATAAAAGATCAGAAGTCAGAATGGTGCAGTGTGATAAGTGGAGTTCTTCAAGGATCAGTATTGGCCCCAGTGATGTTCTTGGTCTATGCAAATGATATGACAGAGGGAGTGAACAGTTATATGAGTTTATTCGCTGATGATGCTAAATTACTAAGAAAAGTAGAAAGTAAAGAGGACTGTGAGGATTTACAAAAGGATCTAGATAAGATTTTCAGATGGAGTCAACTATGGGAAATGGAGTTTAATGCTAAAAAGTGTAAAGTGATGGAAATGGGCAGTAGCAAAAAGAGACAGAGAGGAAAGTATTCGATGGAAAATGAATGGATAATCAAAACAAAGGTCGAAAAAGATCTGGGAGTGTGGATTACGGATAATTTGTCACCTGAGAAGTATATAAACAAGATCACAGGAGATACATATCAGTTGCTGAGGAATATAAGAATGGCATTCAAATATCTGGATGAAGAGATGATTAAGAAATTGATAACATCTTTGATTCGACCAAGGTTGGAATATGCGGCAGTGATTTGGTCACCACATAAAAAGAAGGATATAAGGAAGATTGAGAGAATACAAAGAGCAGCCACAAAAATGGCTCCAAGCCTGAGAGATTTAACATATGAGGAAAGACTTTCAAGACTAAAACTCCCAACTCTTGAGAAAAGAAGAGAAAGGGGAGATTTTATAGCAGTGTATATCAATGGGTCTGGAAAAAATTGATAGAGAAGATCTGTTTGTGTGGGACGATAGAAGTGCAAGAGGTCATGAGAAGAAATTGAAAAGGACAACATGCAAGAGGGACAAAAAAAAATACAGCTTCCCGTATAGAAGCATAGAAGCCTGGAACAACCTTGATGCAAAAGTGATTAATGCAAGAAGTATTCAGGACTTCAAAGGCAAGCTGGATAATAGTAGATTTGGAGACGGGACAGTACGAGCATAGCTCTTTTCATGTATGTTACAACTAGGTAAATACACACTTTATTTAAGATGTGAAAAGGCAAAGGGAATAAGGGATGAGGCATGGAAAAGAGTGAAGAGAAAAAGAAATAATCAATCAATCATTAGGGGCATACACCGGGGGGGGGGGGGGGGGGGGGAGTCGCCTCGCCCACCCTGCGACGCCACTCCCGGGGGTTACCACGTGCGAGTCCCCATGCAGGCTCCCTTCCCATGACAAGCAACTCTCGACAGGAAACATCAACTTGCCCCAGCCACGAGCCTTGTGGGTGCCCCCTTGGCCTCCTCCACGCCGGATTGTCTCTTACAGATACAATCCGGTAGGAAGGATCGGTTTCAGGGTAGCGTGCCACATGCCATATAGCCGAAGTTGGCGCTGACGGACTATGCAGGTAATAGGCCTTGAGTCAGTCTCACGGTGCAATCGCTGATTTGACACGTAATCATTCCAGCGATACCCCATGATTCTGCGAAGACACTTATTACCAAAGGCATCGATTCGCCTATTAAAGTCACTTTTTTGTGTCCATGTTTCACAACCATATAGAGGAAGACGGATCACAAGCGAATTGAAGATCCGGATCTTTGTCCTTCTGCACAGGTACGGACAACGCCAAATACTCATGCTGAGTGAGTCCATAACACCGTGGGCAATGCCAATCCGCCGTAAGACTTCTTGACGTGATGATTCAGAAGGGTTAATTGTGGGCCCAGGGCAGTGTAACGTTCTGTCGGTCTAGCATTATGCCTATGGATCAGTACATTGGCTCCCTGTTCACAGTCCCCTTGACCAGTAGTGCCCTGTGGATACTTGTCATGAGGGCTGCAGGCCCCACTTCAGCATCCCCTAAAGATAAATCTCACACGACAGTAGGAAAAGGAGGAAAGTTTGAAGAGTGAAGTCACAGTGCCCGTCCGCATAGCGGCGTCACTTGGATTTTAATTATTAGAAGATATTTGCCCAGAAAGCAATCAATAGAATTGTTGGTGCTACATACTGTATGAACTCCTAACGAACATGAGACCCTGTTCCTTGTCTATATGACGAGACATGAACTTGCATAACATCTGCCCCCTTCTGGCACCCCAAGGAATGCACGCCGTCGACAGAATCCTTGGAATGCAAAGAGCAATCCGTTTGGTAAGAGATGATGCTTTCTGCCAAGAAATGGTTAGGGGTAATACTGTTACTCCGCCCTACCAGCTTCATACTGAGTAGAAAGATCCAAATCAGCCTCTGTAAGACCACCAGACATCAGGTTTTCACGCATTTTCATCCTCCTCATCTCTTCTTGGCCACTTCTCCATCCTCGTTCTCTCCTCTCTGCCCTCCTCTCACACTGTCTAACTTCCGATCTACCTCATCTCGAAACCCTCCTCAGTCTCTCCTCTCTCTTTCTTCTCTCTTCTCTCTCTCTCTCTCTCTCTCTCTCTCTCTCTCTCTCTCTCTCTCTCTCTCTCTCTCCTCCCCCCCCCCCCCCCGCCCCTATCTGGTATCAATAGACATTATTTTTGATTTATTTCAGTTGATAAAGAGGGACAGAAAGAAAACAATAGATATAAGAAATACAGATAGACAGAAAAACATCAAAAATTGCATCAGGGAGTGCCATTGTAAAGGCAATACAAGACTCCTGACAACCAATGCAAGATAATGTGACGCTGCGAGTGATCAATATCCCCCTGCCTCTACCAACGATAGCCTAACTACCCTCTTCCATCTTCTCCGCATCCTTCCCCAGGCTAGCGAAAGAGACGAGGAGGAAGACGCTGATTTGTGCGGGTGGGGGGATGGGGTGGTCACTTGAGGTTGTGAGGCATATTGACGGGGAGAAAACAAAACAATCGGCTGCCCAACTTGGGTTGTCAATGTGTTTCTACAACTTTCAATATAATTAGTAGCATTTAGTATATATTTAGCAAGTCTAAATTATTGTAAAAGGGAAAAATGTGCGTGGATTTTGTGTTGCTGGAACCAATTCAAATTTATGTCACACTAGCCGCAAAGCCGCCCTCTGGGCGGACTTTTTGGCTAGCTCCTGCGGAGGGCTATTGGTGGGCCCTTACAGCTTTCTGGAGAGTGTGTAACACAGACTCTCCAGATAGCCCCTTCTAACTTTCCTGAAATCATGGATGTAGAAATGTATGTATTAACGCCTTACCCATCACCCCCCACCCATTCACTCACCCATTACCCATCACCCCCCACCCATTCACTCACCCATTACCCATCACCACACACCCATTCACTCACCCATTACCCATCACCCCCCACCTAATCCCTCACCCATCACCCCCCACCCATTCACTCACCCATCACCCCACACCCATTACCCATCACCCCACACCCATTACCCATCACCCCACCCATTCACTCACCCATTACCCATCACCCTACATCAAGGTTTCCTCAATTCTCGCAACCCTCATTTTTTTTTCACAATTCTCGCTAGTAGGCTGCTAAAAAAAAAGAAAAAAAAAAAGGTGATCGGATCATCTCATAAGTGGGCTTAAAAGTTGCCCCTGGTCGAGCTGGTTCCAAAACTGTGCCATATGATGGGATTGGGGCACGGGGGGCGGCACCTATCGCGGACACACACACACACACACACACACCACACGCACGCACGCACGCACGCACGCACGCACGCACGCACGCACGCACGCACGCACGCACACGCACACGCACACGCACACACACACATTCGCTTATATTATTATAGATGTCTTATTATTTTCACTTTGCATTTATCCACATCGCACACCATGAGTGGTCCCAAGTATGTGCAGTCAGGAAGGATTAACTGGATTTGTTGTTCATTACGTTCCTCTTTACTTCAAAAAAGGTATGCGGGTGCAAGGATTATATATCATAAATGTTTCTTCTTGCCTGCACCAGTAATGACTCAAAACATGTAGGACAAGACTTTAAAAAAAGGATTTAAGCTAAGTGATATGTAATATTTATAATCTTGGGAAAAACAGTGGGACTGCTTTACCTGCTAACTATTATGAACTAAAGGCCCCCATGTCGTCAGGGTTGTTTTTCCTCATTAACTGTAAAGTATTTAATTTCATCTTGCCAACAGAGAGTGGGGGCAGTGATGTCTGGGGAGCAACAGGA
The DNA here is from genome assembly GCA_016584305.1 of Chionoecetes opilio. Taxonomy (NCBI): domain Eukaryota; kingdom Metazoa; phylum Arthropoda; class Malacostraca; order Decapoda; family Majidae; genus Chionoecetes; species Chionoecetes opilio. The sequence continues at coordinate 292,973 of JACEEZ010011053.1, forward strand.
GGTGGTGGGAGTGGAGCAGCAGCAGCAGCAGCAGTGGCAGGTGCCATGGGGAGCTATCCCTACCCCCCACCGTCCATGATGGGCCCCTCCTCCCACCTATCACAACCGCACTATATGCCCCCCCATCTTCCTGAACACATGGTGAGTACTTCAGGAAAAAATTGCAAAACCTCTCGTCACTAATCTTTCAGGCAACAACACTCTTGACATACTGTTATTGAATCTTAGGTGTTTCAAGAAGCATTGCCATCTCAGTAATGTCTTGAGTGGTGCATTACATGGTTGATAGACCGAGATTCTTATTAGGATCAAAGAAGTGATCAGTGAGAAATGAATAGTGGAATTTTGCCTTAAAATTATTATGGTAATCATTATCATTATCACATATATTGTACACTTTTTATTTAGACTATGTTTTCAGTGTATATTGCATGAAAATTGCAGGCTAATGTGTTACATTTTCTGTTGCAGAGCAATGTATTATATTTGTCAAATAATATGTCACTAGATAATCTTACATTTTTGTTGTCTGACAAAATTTGGATATTTGAATTCTGATTGTATATGTATACATGCATAGCATTAATCTAAGCTTATAACATTAATGCTTAATCATAATGTGTGGGTGATGGGTAAAGTAATGCATGCATGTTGCCCCTCCATGCAGGGTTATGAACCCATGACCTCAGGCTTGCCACCCATGTCATCATTCCGGGGCCCAGGTGCAAGCAGTACCACAGGGGGCAGCTCAGTGGCCACCTCCTCACCCCTCTACACACACTCCCCTGTGCCTAACCACACCCAGGCCACAGCCACAGCTAACACCGGCGATACGCTCGGCAAAGCATTATCCTCTGTGAGTACCTGACGAGGTGGCTGCTACAGCTGGGAAGTCTTGTAGCTATATGTTTATTTATATAAATATAACACTTAAGCTTTTGCTAATAACATTAATACTTAGTTGATTACAAGCTTCTTGATGCAATGGAGTAAGAGAGGCATAATGTTGCTGTAATGTGGGTGTGTCAAGAGGTGGCTTGTTGGGTGACGCAGGACATGGGGGTGGAAGGGTGGTGAGAAGAGGAGGAAAACATTGGTAATAACTAATTTTGAATGAATGAAGTAATAAAGCAGAAGCTAGGTAAGTTATTGTTGCAAATGAATGTGTCAAATGACACATTAAGGAGAAAAGAACATGTGGTGTTGAAGCAGAGAACAAATGTATTTGTAAAAAAAGTAATGAAATAATGAGATGATAAATATGAAGGGAGAATTAATGAACTTCTCCGGGAGGATCAAGTGCTTATCATAGGGTAGTGAAGATACAGCTATAAAAGATAGGGTAAGTTTTTAGTAAGTGATGGAATGTCAAGAAATGAAGGTGGTAAGTGGTGGTAGTTAAGAATACGACAGGAAGTTGTGGATTTAATATTTCAACAGAATAAGAGATTTGAGGGAACATCATACATTATAGGCTACTGTGCATGGAAGAAAGATTCAGGATACAAAATTACCCAAAAAAGAAAGGGAATTCATTAAGATAATTTATGTAAATCTTTGCAAGTATAGATGGAATTAGTAAATGTTTTGATGCTATGAGGTTGGGATGGCATGTTGAAGTGAGCATGGTGACTGGTGGGGTGAATGTTGACCTGCTGCAAGAAATAGCCCAGCAACTATGGAGTTGAAAAGGAGACTTGGAATTTAATGCATCACTTTAGTGCTGGGGATAGGTAGAGTTCAATTGGGCAGCTTCACACCACTGGATTACGGGCAGTGGATGCCAATCCTCTCATTGATGAAACTGCACCCTCTCTTGACGAAGTCAGAGAGGCTGTAGCAAAGTTGAAGGGTGGAAAGGCAGCTGGTGTTTGTAATATCAGGACGGAGCTCCTCATAGCTGGGGGTGAGGCCATGATTCGCGGGTTGCATGCTGTCCTGACTGCCGTGTGGCAATCAGGTACCATTCCTCCTGACTGGAAAAGGGGGCTGGTCGTCCCTATCTGGAAAGGGAAAGGGGACTGTCAGGACTGCAACAATTACCGCGGTATTACACTGCTCAACGTGCCAGGCAAGGTGCTTGCCTATCTATTGCTGACACGGATCTGCAGTCATCTGCTGAAGCATCACAGACCTCAGCAGGCTGGGTTCACGCCTGGTAAGTCAACAACGGACTGTATCCTAGAGCTTCGTGTCCTGGTGGAACGCCGACGTGAGTTTCGACAGGGGATGCTTACAGCCTATGTTGATCTCAAGAAGGCATTTGACTCAGTGCATCGTGAGTCACTGGGATCTTCTGTGACTTCGCGGGATTCCTGCAAGGACTATTGGTTTGATGACTGGCCTGTACTCTGGGACTGAGAGTGCTGTGAAGTGTGGGGAAGGTGTATCCAGCTCTTTTCCTGTGAATACAAGAGTGAGGTACGGGTGCGTCCTTGCCCTATCACTTTTCAACACTTGTATGGACTGGGTATTGGGCAAAGTTGTGGATCAAAGTGATTGTGGAGCATCCCTCGGCAACACCAAGATCACTGATCTTGTTTTTGCCGATGATGCAGTAATCTTTGCTGAGTCGCTGGAAGTCCTGGTTGATGGCTCTCGAGGCGCTGCACGAGGAGGCAAAGCCTTTGGGACTTGAGGTCTCCTGGCTCAAGACCAAGGTCCAGGTGTTTGGAGGCTTACTAGATAAAACAGTACAGTCTGTTCATGTGTGCAGCGAGGACATTGAGATCTTGGAAATTTTACATACCTTGGTAGTGCAGTCCATAATGACGGCGGGTCACGTCAAGAAGTTTTACGACGGATTGGCATAGCCCACAGTGTTATGGACTCACTCAGCACGAGTATTTGGCATTGTCGGTACCTGTGCAAAAGGACAAAGATCCAGATCTTCAATTCGCTTGTGATCCCTGTCTTACTCTATGGATGTGAGACATGGACACTAAATAGCGACTTGAATAGGCGAATCGATGCCTTTGGTAATAAGTGTCTTTGCAGAATCATGGGCTATCGCTGGGATGATTACGTGTCAAATCAGCGATTGCACCGTGAGACTGACTCGAGGCCTATTACCTGCATAGTCTGTTAGCGCCAACTTCGACTATATGGGCATGTGGCACGCTACCCTGAAACCGATCCTTCCCATCGGGTTGTATCTGTAAGAGACACATAGAAAGTCATAAAGAAAGTCACATACGTAGTTTCCAATGTGTCTTGGTAAGCACGATTAACACCCTGTTATTCCATTTGGTGATTTTTGGAAGAATTGGATTCCTATAATATTCTTTAAGAGATAGCCAATTGGAAATAGTGTAACAGACTGACCAGTGGTTTGAGAAAAACTTGTGTCTGCCAGATTTACCCCGGAGAGCAGACGTCGAGCAGCTACAGTAGTAACCCTGGCACCCCAGTATCAGCCACCTCCCCACCACCTCTCACCTCAGGGACCTCCAGTGGAGCCCCTCAGCAGTGGCCTCAGCCTCACACACCCACCTCACCTCACTTCGACCGGTCCCTCCCCATGGTAAGTAAGTCTCCATGTTGCCTTTTTATTGGAGCTCCGTTTCAGAACCAAAGAAACTTATTTTTTTTTGCATATTGTTAAAGTTTGGCACAATTAGATATAGATAAGAAAGGGACACATTGTCAGATTTTCTTTTGACATTGTACCTGTTAATGGCATCCTTTGCAACACCAGCACTAAGCTTTTCAGCATTTCCACTTTTGGCTAGTTTATCATGCATGTCTGTAGTCTTCTTAGTTCTTGGGCACAAACCTTCAGCCAATCATTATCTTGTGTGTGGCAAGGAATGAGTGTGATTTTTTCTTTTTTCCAATATTCTTTATAGAAATTGCAAGCTTTATTAGACTGTTTGTAGGACATATTTGGCTGTTCATTTACTCAGATTGTAAGATGTATGAAATAATCCATTCCTTTTAATATTCCGCATATTAGACAATAGCACCTCCTCAGATGTTCATACTCGAATGTCAACTCGCAAGTCCATTTGCTGTGCACTACTGTTACTTGCCAGTGTTGAGTGACGTGCATTGCATAAGGAAAAGTCTTTGTCAGGATGTAATTTTCTAGAGTGTGAGAAAGTAGTACATTGTTTAATTTTGTGTAGTTAAATGTGTTGCCTTAATTTTTCAACTCTGACAACATTGCATGTTGTCTTGCACTGACATGGCATGAATTTGTATCAGTATATAAGACTGCACCACATTTTGCATGAGCTAGTACACCTTTTCACTTAAGTTTGCATGGTTATTATACATTTTTCTTCTTTTCTTCTTTATTGCACTGTAGCCACGTATGGCAGAGGAGAACTTAGAGTCCGCAATCGACTACCTACGAGATATTGAGGTAAAGATGCACTCTCTCTTCTGCTTTGGTTTGTGAGTGTAGAAGTTGATTAAGAGCAGGAGTGGTTTCCGTTTGCCTTTGTTGTCGTATTGAGATGCATTTGACTCAGAGAAACATTTCACATAGAATTGTATTCTTGGATGAAATTACCACTCCTGTTGTAATAATGGATTAGGTACAAGTATTTGAATGAATTTTTTCTTTTCTAGGGATCAAGAATAGATGAGAGATTGGAAGATGCTGTTAATGTGCTGCAGCGCCACGCAGAAACCACAGGCAGCCTGCCAGGAGGTGGGCCCCACCTTGGCCCCTCCTCCCACGGGGGCTCCCTTCCTCCTTATCCCTCTGCCCTGGACTCACATTTAGGAGGTCCACCAAACTCCACCTTTACCACATTAGGGTCGCATGCTCAAGACCTAAAAGCGCTTGTATCAGGTAAGCGACTAAATTGTTCATTATTATTTTTTTTTTGGTATGTTCATGTCTACCTCTTGTAAAATTATTTATATTTTTTAAAAATGTACAACTTTTGTAAAAAAAAAAATTGCCATTTCTCCTGAAACTGTTTTATATTATTAAGGATATTATTATGAAGGATATGGAAATATTAAGGATATGGAAATTATGAATTTTATTTTTGATTTTTTATGAGCTTATTCTTATTCTATGTTAGTGCCACCCATGATGTTAAAGTAATCGTCCAGACCCATTTTTTCTTTGCATAATTATGTTGAATGTTCATTCAAAATACCTAATCCACAAAAAATTATTCATTTCCACACCTTATTTCCCTAAACAACATGACTTTTGTAAAAAGCGTGGGAAAAACAACAGTTCCATTCCAGCCGTGGCGGGAAACATGCTGGTGACGTCACAGGAGTAAGCCTCCCAGCCCTGCCTGATACAAATACACGGAGACTCAGAAAAAAATATAGTACCTGAAGAATTTTGGGTGTTTCTGATATTTTTTTTTTGCGATATGGCATATACTTGCATCCTTCATGGGTACAGCAAGAAAGCTGTGCCTTTCCAGAGAGCTTAGCACCCATTTCCGACCTATTTGGCCAGGTTATATGTGAGCAGTACCCGTGAGTGGCGGGTGAGAGGCGCGCGGCTAGACAATGTGCTTCACACCGCGGGACTCACCCGCCTCTCACCGGCGCTGCACACACATAACCTGGCCAAATAGGTTGGAAATGGGTGCTAAGCTCTCTGGAAAGGTACAGCTTTCTTGCTGTACCCATGAAGGATGCAAGTATATGCCATATCGCAAAAAAAATCTATCAAACGCCCAAAATTCTTCAAGTACTATATTTTTTTCTGAGTCTCCGTGTATTTGTATCAGGCAGGGCTGGGAGGCTTACTCCTGTGACATCAACGAGCCATGGTCCGTCGTCTGCTGGTCATCAGTTGTGTTTTGAGAGCTCGGGGAATTTTCAGATTTTGAATGCGGATCATTTAAAAACGGGTGACTGGATGCAAAAATTGACAACATATTGTTGATATACTCGCTCATGGCTATATTTTGACTGCATTAAATCAGGAATGATGAAATGGTCTGGACGATTACTTTAACAAGGCCTTACATACAGGGTGTAACACAAGTTTCTGCAAATATTGATACAGGTGATATAACGTATAATTCTAAGTAGAAAATGTTCTATACACATATGCTTTTTGAAGCTTCCTTTAGATGTGAGATGAACAGTGGTGGGCGCCGTTAATCAAAAAGTTAACTTCATTAACCGTTAATCCGTTAACCAAAAAATTTACTTCGATAACCGTTAATCAGTTAATTCTTTAAAAATGTAACAGAAGTTATCGATAAACTGTTAACGTTAATTTTTATTATAGAAAAAAAAATTGTTTTTGCTCTAAAACCACCTAAAAACACCTTTGAAAAGTGCCAAAACTATAAAATCAGCCTTTATGGGTTTTTTTAAGGGCTTTAGAACCCAAAAACTATAGTTTTTTTTTGCTTTAGAGTTAAAAACAAGGCAGATTTTATAGTTTTAACTTTAAAAACCTAAAAAAAGGCTGATTTCATAGTTTTGGCCCAGTTTTAGGTTTTTAAAGGCTTTTAGAGCCAGAAAAGGATGGGAAAAAAACTAATAAGTGGCGTTATATCGGGGTTGAAAGAATAACGCGTACAATATTAAATATGCTAAGACTACATCTGTATTGAAAATCTGAAAATAATAGAAACTTTTAAATGTGTACCGGTTTTTATGAAATTTTGGGTTAGCGGACTTGAGTTAACGGAAGTTAAATGTAACGGAAGTTAATTAGTCCGATAATGATTTCCAAAGTTAACTTAAAAGTTAAATCGTTAACGAAAATGTTAACTTCGTTAATTAACGATTAACGGATTAACGGTTTGGTGCCCACCTTTGTAGATGAAGTGAGAAAAATCACGGCGGCCGGTATTGTCACAGCGATGCGACGTATGGAGGTGCATTCGCGGTTGCCGCTCAGTGAAATTTTGAATTATTTAGTCCTAAGTTTTACTAGAATTGGAACATTACTTTATCATATAACGACACAATTGGTATTAATGGACATGTTATTTACCAAATAAACAGTACATGAGAACAGCAGGGCTGTAATAAGCAATACTGTAAAAGGCTACTTGGCATCGTGTCGGAACTGGTGAGGAGGTAGTGACCGGCGGGCACCGGGCGGCGGCTAGCCTTCCTCCTCCTTCTTTCTCTCCTTCCTACCCCACTCAGACATGATGCCAAGTAGCCTTTTATAGTATTGCAATCTCACATAACGGACTCTTGTTTGGAAGGCAGCATGACGTCATTGCGCAGCACGACCAAATTTTGGTCGAAAGTGAGCCGACTTAATATTTTTAGATTTTGCTATACACTGCTGCATTGAAAGAAATTAGTAAACAAACACGTACTGTAGGTGGAAATCTTGATCTTGATGTTGATAGCCGGCGGAGTCAGACAGTCGCTGACATGTTTGTTTACGAAGTTTCTCAAGGCAGGAGCGGTGCATAGTTTTTTTTGCCATATATATACACTTGTATAATATGATATTTATGCTGAGTCAAGGTTAATTAATGGGAAATAGTGGAATTCAATAAGGCTTCATATATATGAAATTTTTTTTATGACATGATAGTGGTTCAAGCCCTTGTTGTAGATAACACCAAAGTCGCCAGCCACCATATATTACGAATTATAGCATCACTACTGATTTTTATGTGCCACTGAAGATGATACACAGTAGTTTATATCATGACTGTATAATCAACCCTGTTTCAGCATTGTTTTATGCTTTGTATCTGCAAGTATATACAGTTTCAAATTTCACTACTCGTTTTTTTTTCTTCGGGCGACAACGACCGCGGGAGGACACTCTAAACATAAACACTCAGATGGCGACCTTAGTGTAGCTCCGTTATTAACGTCGCCACTCAGTTTTATTTTTTTAATTTGTTCATTTATAGCCATACTATGACAGATGAAGACACAAAATGACATGGACTCTCCAGATAGCCTCTTCTAACTTTCCTGAAATCATGAATGTAGATGTGTAAGTATTAACGCCACCAGACGTCTGTAAATAAAAAAAAACGTTGTCCTGGCGACTTTAGTGTTATCTACGGTAGTTACGGGATGCAGTCAGTTCGTACACAAGTTGTTTCGTACACCAGTAGATTCGTACACCGAAAAGTTGTTAAGTATACGAAACCATAGTCGTTTTGTACACAGCTCAGAGTTGAAAGTTGTCTCATACATGACAAACCTTCTTCGTTGTTGTGTTTCTACGCATTGGCACAAAGCATGCAGTGATACGGTCTGGTCGTCTGAGCCATGTTCAAGGGACAACAAATGCTGGGACTGCCAATCTATATGTGCTGCCTCTGCTGGGCTCTCAAGCTGAGTTGCGAAGCTTGTGGTTTTAGAAAGAAAAATAAATACATTTAATGGATAAATAATTTGAATAATTTAGTACGAGAGAGAGGATTGTGATGCACATACGTATAAGAAATTTTTGTGTAATGGCGTTTGTTCTACATAACATCTTAAAGATGCAAAAATAAGCACCACTGAAGATCCATAAATATGACTTAGATAAGTAAAATGCCCAGAGCAGCAATATTTTGGCACCAGAAATCAGAATGATGCGATTCTTTTGCTCAGTTTGTAATAGTTTCAGTATGTTTCGACGCCTAAAGTCAGTACCAGATTAATATAACATGCTTTATACATTGATACAAAAAGCTCTCATTAGACTGCTATGCTTTTGAATTTGGAGTCAAACTTGACTACTAGAGTTACGAAACGACACCAGGTATGTACGAAAAAACTCAAAATCAGTGTACGAAACAACTTGTGTACGAAACTCCCTGTAACCCTAGGTACAGTGTGTCTAGGGGGCATAACATTTTTTAACATTGGGGCATAAAGCGACCTGTTCTGGGGAAAAAGTGCATTTTATACACCAAAAAAATGGTATGTGCGGTGATTCTGGAGACCACAAAGATTAACAAAAGCCAACTACACCTTGTGATATACGTGCATGAGATGTTTGCAAGTTTTAGTATGTTTCATGAAAGAAATGCACCATCCCTATTCAGGTTTAGGTGAAGGTGTTAAAGACAAACTGGACATCAAGTCAGAAGAGCTGTCATCCCACCTGCCCACTACCACTGGGGCGGGGACTATGCCAGGTGGAACCAAGGGTGGTAAACGCTCTCGCAGGTATTGATGCATAGTATTTTTGTGCATGTTGAGTTGGATGGAAGTAAGGACCAATGATTGTGAGTGCCTTGTTTTCAAATAGTAAGCTGATCATAATCAATTAATGGATCAAATGACATTACATCTGTCTATAATGGAAAGTCCACTGGGTAACAACATTTATTTCATTTTGATTTTGTCAAGTCTACCTTTTGGTCCTAAAATAGCTTTTCACATCATATTATAACACAAGTATTCCTGCTGATCTGTTTCATATCCACCACTTGTGTTCTTTTAACACACTACTATGTGCAAGGTACTTTAGATATTAGTATTTAGTACTTTTCCATTTGTCATTCTGCTTTATATCGCTAAGATTCACCTCCCTTCTGTAAGGAAACACTAAGTTCTTCACCACGTGTCCCTCTCTGTGTCTGTGCCTCTCTTCTTTACAGCGAGTTCAGCGAGTAGCAGCTGTTGATTAATCTCCCTCACATTATGATTACCCAATTCTATTAATCTTCACAACATAGGAATATTAATTATTTTCAGCATGCAAAATCTATAAAGATATTTTTATGTAAGGGAAGAGAAGTTTTCTCATTTTATATTTTCATTCCCTTAATCGATTTTTCATTTTTTAAGTTTCTACACCCCAACCTCTTCAGCATTGATATTCTTGAAAGTTTAACAAAATCTGAGAAAAAAATAATCTTTTATTCTTTTTCCTGGTGTCCCTTCGTCTAGATATTTCTACCCCATATAGACAACTACACTAACTGCATCACTACAGGTGTTTTGGTCATAAAGTAAAATTCACAAATTACTGATATGGTAGTCAAGTGCCTTCATTTTGTCTGTACCACCTCTCATGCCTACCACCTTAGTGCATTTCAGTATTGTTTAAGAACGTAAGAATAATTTGATTTAAACTAGAGAAGATATGATTCAATCTTGTAATGGTTTTATCATTATTTGGAAACAATTTTATTATATTATACAGTTTATTATACTTTATATATATAATATATATATATAATTTTCTGAAGCTTTTTTGTAATCTGATATATACGTTGGGCTGCATAATCTAATACAATTTTTGAAGAGGCTTTTAACACATACAATCTTTAAAAAATCTGATTTTACCCCTCTCCCAAAATCTCATTATAACAAATTTAAGAGTCAGATAATATAGTTGTTATTGCTTTTAGATAACAGTTGAGAGAATTGGGGTTATAATACATTCCAAGTAGAAGACAGTTTGGGTTTTTCTTTTAAATAGCTTAAATCGTTGGCAGTGGCGTCACCAGGAAAAAAAAATTGGGGGGGCTTTAGCCCCGGGGTGGTGATGGGCTATCCAGCTGGGGGAACGGGGGGTAATTTTGAAAATTAATCAGTTCCAGGGTAATTTTGAGGCCCAAAAAAGAGAAGAAAGTGGAATTAAGCTTTAATTACATGACACATAAATTAATAGAGTTATACCATGCATCATACCATATTAACTAAATTTGATAATTTGAAGAAAAATTTTATTCTGTTTATACAAAATTATAAAATTGCCATTTTTCTCTCTCCACTAACAACACAAAGGAATTGCACAATGTATGTTTTTGGTTTGTTTCTCAGTAAGGTTTTATCTTGATAATGAAAAAAAAATATAAATATAAACTTACAATATATTCAAGGTATTTCCCTTATTGCACAAAAACAGGTACATGGGATACTGTAGTTAAACAGAATAAAGTACATGATCATGATAAAGTAACTAAAAGCCGATTTAACCTGCCTCCCACTGCCTTACCCTGGCACCCACTGCCTTAACCTGCATACCACTATGTTAACCTGCCTCCCGTCCTGTGTTACCCTGCCTCCCACTGCCTTACCCTGGCTCCCACTGCCTTAACCTGCCTCCCGTCCTGTGTTAACCTGCCTCCCGTCCTGTGTTACCCTGCCACCCACTGCCTTAACCTGCCTCCCAACAAACATAATTTCAACATTTAAATGAAACATCAAACCAATTTTTCTATAAAAGTGTGAAAAATAAGGTTTTGCTCTGGCATGGAAAATTGGATAAATATTCCTTTTTATTGTTTTTGGGTAGCAGGCTACTAGCAGCAATTTTGGGGGGGCTGAGTCCTTGACTTGGGGGGCTAAGTCCCCCTTAGCCCCCCCGCGGTGACGCCACTGATCGTTGGTCACTTAGTAGAAAATAGGCACAGGACATAAGATTAGGAGTTGTGACCTCTCCACCCTGCTGGGGTGGGCGCTAGCATTCCAGTCCTCCTGTTTGTGTAGGTTGCAAGAGACTGAAGATAATAGCCTATGACAAGCCATAAAATGTAGTAAGGTGATGCATGAAAAATTAAGAAAGTAAAAGGACTTTTTGAAATTGAAACCAAAGAATAAGTCAACATTTTTCCAGCTTAAGCAATGGAATTTATGTTTCTTGATATTTTTTTATATAACCTGTAATATATATGTCATCATAAGCATAATGTTATTGCTAATCTGTGACCATAGTTCGATTTTAGCAAATTTTTTATTCTAGATGTAATTGCCAAGTACTAATATTTGGGTTTCTCATACTGACCCAGCGTTAGTTCTTGTTCCAGTACGGAGGACGATGAATGTGTAGACCCAGAAACTAAAGCCTTGAGAGAGAAGGAGCGGCGTCAGGCCAACAATGCGAGGGAAAGGTGAGTCTTGTTTTCTTTATTTTTTTCCTTAATTTATTTTTTATGCTGAACAATACTGTTTTGCATAATTATTAGAAAATGTGCTACTATTGATACTTGACGGATTTGAGCATAGGATAGAAAAAATTATATATTGGGAACACTGCTGGACTAGATTGTGACTATATTTTTTTTCATGAATTTGTGCTGTTGTTGATTCTGAACTCAGTGAATGATTGATGTTCATGAACACAGACGTTCAAGTATTATAGTTCAGACTAAAATTGCAAACTTGGATGATGTTGTTAGCACAGTATTTTAGCCATAGAGTTGAAGGGATCTTTTCAACTAACAATTTATTTTTTGTAGAATCCATTTGGGTACGTAATGTAGATACCATATTTATATTCCAATGATTGCAGCATGTATGAATATAGATGAATAATTAGGCGAACACCCAGAGAAATAATGTGTAAAGTGCTTAGCATAAAGTTTTTGTGCATGGCTTAGTTTTGTTCTTACAATGTAACATTTAAAATTATTGTTCCTCAAACTTAAAGGGACATATTTTGTATTTTCAAGAATATTAACTACACTACAATGCTAATTTATATTTGAAAATTAGATTTGTCTGTTTTTTTAAAGCAATATTTTGTCAAGTTAATTGGATTCCTACAGTTTTCATTTTTCTGAGATGCCACCACACATGTGTGGAAAATGGCTACCGTCAATAACACTAAAGTCGCCGGGGCAATGTTTCTTTTCGATTTACAGACGTTTGGTGGTGTTCAAACTTGCATTTCTTCATCCATAATATCAGGAAAGTTAAAAGGAGCTATCTGGAGAGTCTGTGTCATTTTACATAAGAACATAACATTTTGTCTTCATCTGTGTCATATTATGGTTATAAATGAACAAATTACCAAATAATCAGCCGAGTGGCGACCTTGGTAACGGGTACACTAAGGTCGCCAGCTTGTGTTTTAACCCAACACTAAGCTGCCACTCGTGAGGAATTCAGGGAAATTAGAGGTAAAGTAAAAGATGTTCAAAGATGCTTGGATGTAGAAAAGTTCCTCCTCCAATGCAAAAACAAATTCTATCCAAGTTTGAAAGGTCTGGCAAGTCTTATCATTCTTATGTCCTCCCGCCCGAAAGGTGATGAGCTGCCGTCTGTCGTCGCGCGAAGAAAAATCGAGTAGCGAAATTTGAAACAGTTTATACCTGCAGATACAAAGCATAAAACAACATTGAAACAGGGTAGATTATGCAGTCATGATATAAACTACTGTGCATGCCTCTTCAGTGGCACATACAAATCAGTAGTGATGCTAAAATTTGTAATATATGACGCCTGGCGACATTAGTGCAGTGGCGACATTAGTGAAGTGGCGACTATAGTGTTATTGACGGTAGTTTGTGAATTGAAATAAGACAAGATAAACAATTACACGAATTTGCAGTTAGGATAATATGTGATTTAGAGATAGGAGTTACCGTAAATGGCGGCGCACAAGTCGACTCTTTGAGCCTGAAAAAATCTCTCCAAAACTAGGGGTCGACTTATACGGCGTGTGGGTATTGAATACAGCTGTTTCCTACAGCTGATGGAAACAGTTGATACACAGATTGTAAACACAGACGGGAACGCCACTTAACCCAAGCGGCCAGTCAGACAACTACAATATGCGCCACTCCTGTAAGCCTCCGGTGGTTTAGTAAGCCTTGTTGGCCTGTTCAGTGTATAAGGGTCATTAAGCTGAGTGTCGGCAGTGTAACGGACCCATAGTTTCATAGCAGTGTGGGGTTGGTGGCGCCACGGGCTGTTTTTTTTCTCACATATGCAAATGGCGGAGGGCACCGGTAAGTGCAGTCCAGTCATACTACCGTGTTTTACTATAGTATACAGTATGTAGCGGTACTATCAGGGGACTATGGTATTTTTCAAGTGAAAACAACAGGCGGACCTATAGTAAAGATTCATATCTTCATATAAGTGGTGTTGTGTTATGTGTTTTTGCGACAGGTTACCGTATACCGTACCGTAGCCTATCCACATTCAAGCTTTGGGCTACCAGTAGCCTACTGTATTTTTGGGGCCGACTTATACGGCAAGTATAGGCCTAACCCGTAATCTTGAGCTAATAATCTTGAGGTCGACTTGTACGCCGCAATTTACGGTGTGTGTTTGAAAAAAAGGATACAAATATGCTTCATTAAAACTATTATTGATTTGCTAACCACTTGTTTCTAGCTCAATGTGGAATAGAAATGGACAAGGATAAGATATGCATATATACCTTGAGATATATTGCATATCCACATTCACAAAGCATCTGCATTGAATACAAATACATATCTAGATTTTGATCCCTGTCAGTAACTGACAGCATTCACATTCATATCCTATGGTAAAGTTGCTAGTGCTTGGCGCACAACTGAGAGTTCTGGGGCTCAAATCCTTGGGTGGGTGGAGACTAGGGTGCCAATAAAAATCAAAAGTTTGAATTTTTCTTCCTACTTTGGTGTAATGGTGCATCTATGCAAGAAACCATCGTATGCAAAGTTTGACCTCAATCAGTTGATATTTAGGGGTGGCGGATTACAACTTTGTTATTTACCCTTATGCACTGGCCTATTAAGGAGGGAATGTCATCTCTTGAAAGCGGACAAGCCGGACATCCCTTCCCCAGCAGGGCTGCTGGTCCCCCTCTTGGTGAGTATTAGCCCCTCGGTGGGGGGGTATCATGGGGAGCCACCCCACTCATTGTGGCCGGCTTGGCCGGGGAAGGGAAGCCTTCGAGGTCCCGGGCTGTTGATGGCGATGGACCTCCACAACTTGGAGGAGGAACTGGCGCTGTTCCTCGTCTTTGGTCAGCCGAAGGTTGAAGGACTGGATGAGTGCCACTCCTCGCTCGGCTGTGTCGTTGACGACGCGAAGTCCCTCGATTCGGCGGCAGGCCTCGACGTACGATTCCTCTTCCTGCCACTTCCGAGGGTTGGCGGACAGGAAGTCGGTCTTGATATCAAGAGCTTCGAAGAGGCGGAGGGAATTTTTCGTGGCTTAGGAGGGCAGTGTTGCCGCAGGAACTTGTGATGATGGGAGGTTTATTCGCTTGGCGGGTTCCTCGGCTCCTTCATCGTAGAGAATGGCCTGTACAATTGCTTGTTTGTCGGAGACAGGGAGACGTGAGTCGAACAGTGACAGGCCAATGAGATCTTCGCTCAAGTACCAGAAATGGCGGCTCAGAGTGGTGAAGCAGGCCTTCCGAATACTTTCGTCGTGGTACTGAAGGATGTCCTTAGCGAATCCAAGATCGTTGGTGGGAGCGTAGGATGGAACCGTCGATTCGAACCATCGCAGGACGTAGATCTCGGTTGCGAATGATGAGAACCGCTGGAGGGCTGACATTTCTCGAGGTGTGACGACTCCAGTCAGCTGCTCCCGAAACAAGATCATCTTCAGAGCGTAAATGATACGCGCCATCCAACGCGCTCGATGAAGCGCTCCGGGGCTACGGATCGAGGTCTTCGGAAGAGCGCCGCCGAGGAAAAGGATGCTCAGCTCAGCGAGTTCCTTATAGTCGTCACGGGGTTGCTTTGTCTGAAGCAGACGTTTCAAACCTTGAATGAGATCGTCCCTCTTGGAGACCAGAGTCTCCGGCAGATCTTCGTTGGTGGGAGGGTTTATTGCCGACTGGTTGATGTAAGACCAGTAGTCCTTGAAGCGAGAGAAGATGGTGATCTCAGGACCAGAAGATGACCCCAAACACGTAGAAAAGGCCTTCTCAAGGACAAGTTCGTGGACGTGATGACGGCAAGCAAGTGAAACGAGGGGTCGGCCGATCTTCTGTTGCAAGATGGTGCATGCACCATTGATGGCTCCAGTGTTGGCACTGGTTGTGTCGAAGCACATCGCCACGACTCGTTCCTGAACCCCCCAGTCTTCTAGAGCCTCGAACACAGCTGTAGCGGCGGCATCACCAGTTCCGGAGTGCAGTTTCGGGACTCCTAGGAGCTTCTCCACTCCTTCTCCTGTGACGAGGATGGCGAGTCTTTCGGCGCGAGTGCCATCGTCCTGAGGAAGGATCTTCCCGTCCCAATGAACGGTAAGAGGGGTAAGAGGACTGAAAGTCTCTTTGATGTCCTTCGCCAAAGTGGATCTGTACTTCGCTCTTGCCTGTCGAATGGACTCGGGATTCAGCACAAGCTCTTGTGGATCGTGGCCACCAAGCTACTTGCCGTAGCCGCCACAATTCGAAGGGCTTGGCGGCTACTGACCCCAGTTCTGTCAAGGGCTCCGACGAGATCAGGGGATAGGACGGACTTCGTGCCCCGTGTCCTCAATCGCTTTGGTGGAGAAGCGACCCCGGCGTCGGAAGAAGAAGTCGATGTGTTGGCAGCGTTGGCTGGACTTGACTCAGACGATGACGACTCCAGCTCCACCATCTCTTCTCCTTTTGGCGTCTGTTGACGGCTACGTGAGAGAGAGCTTTCACGTCGGCAAACCGATTCTTTCAACTTCTTGTCCAGACCAGCCATCGAACCCCGCCTCCCCTTCTCCCGCTGGGCAAGAAGGAATTCCTTGTCTTCAGGAATGGTCATCAGAGTGAGGGCGTCGGAGTGGGCGATGTCCAAAAGGTCTGGGAGACTTTCTTGGAAGGTCTTCTGTTTTTCGGCAGGCGTGACTCCAGAGTTATTCTTGCTTTTGCTCAGGATCTTCCACTCGTTGAAAAGTCCAGTAATCTTCCTCCTCACGCTAGTTTCTGCGATGGTGGGGATCCTAGCTCGTGTCCAGAAGTCGAGGACCTCCTTTGCAGCCTCAGCTGCACTCTGCTGCACCGTCTTCTTCTCTTCCTTGTGTGCGTAGAAAAATCGTCGTAAAACGTCTCCACGGCTGGGAAGTTTTGCTCCTGTGATAGTAGGAACACTATGGCCAAGAAGCCAAACTTCAGTTTGCTTTCTCGTGGTCATGACCTGAGGGCGAAAAGAGGAAATGTTCAAGATCGATCCGCCACCTCTAAATATCAACCGATTAGCCTGAAACTTTGCACACGACAGTTTCTAAGTACAAGGCAGAATACCACAAAAGTACGTGAAAAAATATTGACTTTGAAAAATTACCCCTATGCGCTATTGGCACCCTAGTGGAGACAAAAGGGTCTTTTCTTCTTCATACTTTAACCCCTGCTCACCTAGTAGAGAATATGTATGGGATACAACCTGAGCAGTTGTCATTTCGAAATCTTGGTAGGAGGAGAGGCTGGCAATCCTTCCCTCCTGTATACTTACGTAGTATCTACCTAGCTGTGATATATGGGAAAGGAGTTATAATTGTGGGGCCCATATATGCAAAATGCACAAGTTTGATGTCCTTTAATCTGGACATGAGAGAGACATGTCTTGTATATATCATGGCTAGTCTCTTGAAGAAACTGTTCTCTTGAAGAACAGGCATCAGGTATACGCTTTAAAATTTTACACAATTTTACAACCACTTAATTGAAGCTGAAATCAAGGGTCAATGCTCTTCAGTTTTGATATAGTGATTTGATCCTAGCGAGAAAGGATCTGCTTTATCTTTGTGAAGAAGATTGGCAATTATGTATCAGTTTTATCATTCAATGCAATTTAAACTATATATAAATTAAGATAGCAATGAAAATGTCAAATCAACTTTTTCAGTAAAACTTTTACTTAACTTAATACAAACAACTTGTCTCAACAATGACTGAGTTACCGTAAATGGCGGCGTACAAGTAGACTCTTTGAGTCTGAAAAAATCTCTCCATAACTAGGGGTCGACTTATACGACTAGGATAAAATGCGAACCTATACCACCGAGTGGTAAACAAGTGGATCAGCACTACTAACAATTGCTGTACACCACTTACTGTAACTCCAGTCAGACAACTACAATATGCGCCGCTTCCAGAGCAAAAGCGATAACTGGAGGACGTTTAGCAGCAGTTACACCCACAGCTGTTTCCCACAGCTGATACACAGAGTGTGAACACTGGCGAATGCAAATGGCGGAGGGTGAGTGCAGTCCAGTCATAGGCATTACCGTGTTTTACTATAATATACAGTATGTAGCGGTACTATCAGGGGACTATGGTGTTTTTCAAGTGAAAACAAGAGGCGGACCTATAGTAAAGATTCATATCTTCTTATAAGTGGTGTGGTGTTATGTGTTTTTGCGACAGATGACCGTATACCGTACCGTAGCCTATCCACATTCAAGCTTTGGCCCTACCGTATTTTTGGGGCCGACTTATACGGCAAGTATAGGCCTAACCCGTAATCTTGGGGTCGACTTGTACGCCTGGTCGACTTGTACGCCGCAATTTACGGTGAGAATCTACCGAGAACCCTAAAGAAGCTTTGTTTTTTTTTCTTACATCTTGGCCTATAGTGCCTGTAAGCAGTGACCTTCAGGGGTGGGATGACAGGCCCTGGAGGCTCACTTGAGGGCTGTGATGGTTGGCCCTAACCCGTGGTGGTGCAGGCTGGATTTTTATAGTGACGCCTGTGATTAGAGGCTCATGCCGCCCCCCTGAGTCCTCCGATGCACTCGCAATCATAGGTAGAGTTAATGGACAGGGCATGTGGGTGTTCTTAGGCCACTCGACGGTGCAGAAATATTTTAAGTGGATTTATGGGTCTCACTCGTGATCAAACTCGGGTCTTCGAGAACACCGCCCGGTGACGCTAACTACTCTGCTACCGCCTCCCCAACACCTCCTTGCTATCGCCTCGCTTGAGGAACACTGGTTTAGATTTGCCGTGTCGAGCAATAGGTGCTACCACATCAATGCCCACATGGAGGTTGTCATTACTAGTGCGATTCAGAAGACCAGATCCTGCAGCCGTACCCCCAAAATTATCATTTAAGATGCGAGAACTTGGGATTCTTTCTGCTTTCACCACATTGTTTTTATCAATCAAGTCTTTGTACCTTATTTAGCGGTTAAATTGGTGAACTCATCAAAGTTGTTATGTTATCCAACTGCACCACTTGGACCCTGATGGATCTCTCCCTCTCCTATGTGTCATTCCATTGCTTTTGAATTTCAGGACCAAATTTATTTTTTTTTTTCTTACCATAAAATATTAATAGTAAAATCAAACAGAAATGCAATTTTAGGAATAGCAACACATACATACTTGTATTTGTACTTTCTCAGTATAAAATCCTCTGTTAAGGTGGTCTAGATTGTAAATTTGAAGACATTCAGAATATGGAAGATAAAATTTTAGGCGTTTCAAGTGTAACTGCAATTACAATTGCAAAATTATATGACAATTTGAGTGTCTGAAAACAAATGAGAAGAGTTAAGTAATGAGGTGAAGTCCAGATGGAAGTTTAGGAGGTGCTAAGATAGTCATGAATGTTGTAGCGCCAGAAGGGATGGTAAAACTACATTATTTGTAACTTTTTACATCTATACCCTCAACCCTCGGCTATCACGCCTAATTGGTGCCGCTATAGCTGGACTGTAGGTGAAGTCATGATAGCCAAACAATAGAACTTATGGTAATGAATCAAACTGGTGCCAGGATCCCCAAGATGATCACATATTTTACCACTTATTTTCACTTTTACCCTATTTTTCCAACATATTAAGATATTAAGAAGTAGTTGGGCATAAGTATAGAGTACAAAGGGTAGGAGAAAGGGAAATGCATGGTGGACAGATGAAATATAGGAGGCAGTGGAATGGAAAATGAGGGCTCAAAAGAAAATGTTGCAAAGGAATATGCTTGAAGAGATGAGAGAAAGGAGAAGGACTGAATACATGTTTTAAAAAAGTGCGGGAATTGGTTAAATAAAATTAGATATGAATGGATGAAGAGTTTGGATGGAAGCTTAGTGAAAAGCTCAGTGAGAATAAGAAGCCGTTCTGTAAAGTATTGGAGGGAGCGATGAGGATGAGGAATAGGGTGCGAGTCTGAGATTGAAAAGAGGTAATGGAGATCTTTTAAGTACCAAGGAAGAGTTGAAAGGGGTGTGGAAAGGTAATTTGCAATGTAATGAATGAGAAGTCAGTAGGGGAAGCAAAAGTGACTAGTTTTGGTATGGGAGCAGGTTGAGCAGGCAGAGAAAGGAAGTTAAGAGATTAATAGCTAGGGTAAAAGTGTGGCAAAGTTGCCGTTATAGATGGAAACACTTCAGAGATTTGAAATATGAAGGGGATGCAGTGGTGGAATGGATATTTTTGGATATGTGACTTTATGTTGAAAAAAGGTGGAAGATGAATGAAGGTAGGCTATTATTGTGTCTTTGTACGAAGGTAAAGGTAGTAGGAATATGTGTAGTAATTATGAGGGGATAAGCTTGTTGAATGTGCCAGGAAAAGTATATGGGAGGGCCTTGATTAGAGAACGCTAAAAGTAGTTGAAAAGAAGATTAGCAGCGAGGAGCAAGGGGGGTTCAGGCACGATAAAGGCTGTGTAGCTTAAATATTTACAATAATGATGAAAGTTGAGGAGTATCTGGACAAGGACAAAAAGTTGTGTGTATGCAGCATTCATGGACCTTGAGAAAGCATATAATAGGGTCAATAAGGAAACTGGAATATATTTGAAATTCATGAAGTGGGAGGGCATCTGTTATATGGAATTAAGGCAAGTGCGTGTGTGCAGGTAGAGCTTAGTGAGATGTTTGCTATGAGAGTGGAAGTGAAGCAGTGATGTGTGATGTCACCATGGTTGTTTATCATTAGCATGGATGGCTGTATGAGGGAAATGAAAGTTAATGTGGGAAGTTTAGGTGCAAGGCAGGGGATGAATGGAGTAGGCTGGTCTGTGGTCGTTTGTCTGTTTGTGGATGAAATTATGTTGCATAGAGGGGGAGCTCCAAAGGGTGGTGGATACATTTCCCAGTGCATGTAAAAGAAGAAAGCTAAGAGTGAATGCTGGGAAAAACAAAGTGATTGTTTTTAAGAGGAAGGAAGGAAAGGTTATTGACTTTTGTATAGAGTGAGTGTGGTTGTAGATGTTAGGTATCATTGGAGGATGAGGGTATGGATGATGTGAAAGATTTCAAGTATTTGGGTAGAGTGTTATATAATCATGGAGATATGGAAGGAGAAAAAGAGAGCGACCTTTGATAGGTAAGAGTGTCTTAGGATTACTTGTGAGTGTGATAAAAGGGATTAATGTGTCCATGGAGGTATAAAGGGATTATTTTTGCTTACTTTTGACATATGGATCAGAGACTTGGACGTGAGGTTATAATAACACCTATGTGCAGTGGCGGCTCGTGGCATAGGGCTGCGGAGCTGCAGCACCCCCAGACGTACTCACTGCCAGGTGTAGGATTCCTTTAGAGACAGCAGAATTGATACACTACTAACAAATATATCATAATAAAAAGTCATATGTTATTTAATTATTTTCAATACGTTACTAAGTGAATTTTATTAGAACTAGACCAAAATTTAAGTTACTTTCATATTTGCTGTACGATTCATGTCTGCGCCGCCGCCGCGCCACTTGTGAACACAATGAGCTGCAATTGAGGCAGCTAAGTCTCGTCCCTCTCGTGTTTACATTGCGTGTGGACGGTGTGGTTAAATCGCGCTTTCTTTAATTACCCTATGACGATGGGAAATCCAGTTAAGTATTTGCAAAAGATCAACTTTTCCCAGTTGACATTAAATGAAAAGACTGAAATCAAGCGGTACCGACTATATTTTCAAGTAATACTGTAATTCTACCATCACCACCTCAGCCATCCCCTCTACTACCAACACTAGCACTCCCAATCTCACAAAAGTGAAACGCTTGTTTGCTCTGACCGTAGTTATGAACGCTACAAATGGAGTTGGTGATTGTGCAAGTAATAGGTGACATTAATCTAGCTGAGCTGCCGCACTATTTGACAAACCTGATAGATCCAGGGGCATGTGGGGTTCAGCAAAATAGGGAACAGTCATTCATCACTAATCAAGTCATGACCGATCAATGATTTCTAAGTTGTGTTTATTTTTTTTGTCTTTTCGCTACTTGGCTTTCCTTTCACTTGAGATCACTTTATAGGTTTTCACAGTCCGAAATTTATTAGAATAGCTGGAGGGATAAAAATTGAAAGACATCCTAAAAATATTCAATGTAGGCGACAAAAACCAGAGGAAGGCTAGATGAATGTCATTAAAAAATGATCGTTAAGTGGAAGTTTATGTGTTGACAATAATCCTGAGACAGTAAAGAAAGTATCATGTAAATTGCCAATCTAAAGCCTTGTTGGGTATATAAGATTAGATCATTTGAATAATATTTGAACAG
>JACEEZ010011053.1:320000-342500 GCA_016584305.1 Chionoecetes opilio
TATAAGTAATTGTCCCAAAAAAATTACACAAGATTAGTTATTCATATTCTATAGTATAAATGTCTTTGTTTGAATGCTTATACCAGGTCAGGGAATGATAGCAGTAAAGCCTTCCTAGAATAATGCCTTTACAAGACAGAGAAAGCTGCTAGGTGATGTCAGCCAACCACCTACAAAACTCAATACCACTGATGCATATTAGGCTATCAAGCATGTTGCAATGACAAGATGTTCATTCAAAATATGATCTTCGAAGAGTATTATATTACCATGTCTATGTAACTCAAAGAAAACATTCCAATGACCGAATGGATCACTTGTAACAACATTTATGACAGTCAGAACGACTATTCTTATTACAGTAAACCCTTTCTTATTTGAACCCGTATAATTATAACCGGATAATTCGACCTGTTTCAGGTCCAGTTCGAATTTTTCTACAACTTTCAATAATCTGAACTGAAGTTCGAATTGTCAGTTTTCTGCAGCATCTTCCACCTCCTCTGTGCCATCCACTTCGTCAGCCAACCTCCACATTGCCTCTGACACATTAAGCACATGAAGCACTGAAGACCTTACCTTACAAATTCCCAAAGTGACAGCACTGTTGCGTCCAGTAGGGGTGACACCCCCGCACCCTCCCAACTGAACGATACTGAACGCTTCACAATATGCATTGCTACCAAGATAGCAGCTGCCAATTTATCTCTGTGGCTATTCTTATTGTTGCAAAATAACTTGTTGATGACCCTGTATTTGATGCGGCAGAAGTTATAGCAGCCGGAAATGAAATATTACGGAGGCAAGAAGAGGAGAGGCTTTATTTGCCCTTTGCTTACATACCCTTATTGTCAGCTGAGCTGGCATCTCAGTGGCGATTCACCTCCTCTGGCTGTAGTGCAAAGGTAGCTTGCACTAGGCATACTGTATGCCTACGTCACCAAGCGCCTCCGTGTGCACCCGTGCGCGTTGCCTTATTGAATGCACCCCTGGCAGACTTGCCTGAAGATGCTATCAGTGAAACCTAAGTGCTCAGTGTACAGTAGTACTGCATTTCAAGACTACAGTATCAGCCATGTTTTGGTGAGTACAAGTACTGCAATCTGTGCTGTTTTGGCATGTTTTAGCGAGTTCTTATTGTGTGGAGGGGCTAGAGGTAACCATCGGATAATTTGGACTTTTGGCTAATTTGACCCAGGTTTCCCCCGAATTATTTCTAATTAGAGACGGTTTATTGAATTATTAGTTATGAGGGTTTGGAGGGAGGGGTGGTGGGTTTGATCTTGGATGCGATTATTTCAGCTGGGTTGGTTTGCGTCTCACCCTGCTCACTTGCTCACTGCTCACTTGAGGGGCGCAGGGCTGGCATGTGTGTGGCACACTGGAGTTCGGGTCGGCTGTCCGTCGCTCCTCCAGCTGTGCCCACCCACTACCTTGTGTCATGGTGGGAGGGCGCATGGGAATGATATTGGGCGGGATTAGCAGGATTAACCCCCCAAATTCTCTAATTTATTACCTTCAGAAATTCGCGGCCTTCCCCACAAATTATCAAAACAGTTATGTTTACGAGTTATCAAAATTTTATTTTAATAACAAATGTTAAGGTTTAACAGTATTTGGAAGTACTATTCTGCAAGCATAGCATGAATATATGACAAACATAAACAAATGAAGTGGTGTCCCAGGAAAATGGGCATTGGTAGTTTGTTAAATTTAAAAAAAATTATGTACATTGGAGTTCCAAAATTCGTGGCTTCGAGATTACCAGATACACTAGGGTCCCGCATAAAGCGTGTTCGCATAAAGCATTTCCCCTATAAAGCGAACGACCAAAAATATAAAAATTATTACAATTTTTTTTAAATAAATAAAATTCCAAAATTTTATAAATTTTGGCTAAACGCCTCATCTCTCGGGTCTGCCGCTCCACCTGGAATAACACGCTCAGTGATGCCCTCCGCATCACCTCCATGGGCCAATACCGAAGTGACTCTTCCCCCCAGCTATGGATAAGGACAAAGTCCCGCGTCCTGGATGTCACCTTCACCCGCCTCCGCCTGGGGCACACGACACTCACGGCTCACCGGCATCGCCTCCGTCTGTCCCCTGACCCCCACTGCCCTTGGTGCATGAATGTTCTGGAGACTATTGAACACTTTCTGCTGCAGTGTCCGCGCTTCCACTCACACCGTGTAGTGCTACAGTCTCAACTCCTCGCCCTGAACGTCACCACCTTTGACCTGCCCACCCTGCTGGCGGCGGCTGGCGTTCCCCCCTCCCGGCAACACGCCGTCATCCACTTTCCTGAGGAAGACAGGTCAACTACCGCGCCTGTGATAGCATCATAGGACATCACCAGGGCTCGTAGTGTTACCCAAGGGATCCTTGCAGCCCTAAAACAACAACAACAACAGTTCTGGCGAGGCACGCAAGCGAGAGTTAAGCCAGGTTTATGGCAACTTGCTTTTGAGTCACTAACCTAACCTAATCCCACGCTTTAACCTCCTAACTAAAGCCAAATCTGCATTAAAAGTGTCCGCGGCAAGGGAAGAACAGAGGCGATGTAGGTCATAAGAGGAAGAAGAGTGAGAGGCACGCCGCACGTAAACAAACACTTGTCTCGCCTCCCTATGAACAACATGTCATTATCTCCAAAAGTTTGAGTCCAAAAAAATGTTTCCTAGAATCCAATAAGGTAAACAGAAACCATACTCCCAATTGTGTAGGGAATTTCGATCCTAGTGTAAAATAATACCATGTTCTGGTATGCATGGGTGTGAACAAGTATAAATGTACGGGTACGGGCGGGAGGACCGATCGACCAATATCAATTTTTCCCATAGGTTATGTTTTTCACATAGAGCGAATTCACATAAAACGACCTCATTTATTGACCAATTTCCCGTTTTATGTGGGACCCTAGTGTATGTGTATACTGTACGTGGATGTTTTTGGAAGTTAATGAAAATAATTCACTTGAAGATATTTCCTCTAATTTCTACAGCGGAAGTCGATCCCAGCTGTTCCTATTGTACTGAATTTGCCTTCATGTCTTGTTTTCTGTATCCTAATGCTAATGTACGGCCCGTGAACTCCCTTGCCGGCCACTTGAACATTTCACTCTTGTAATCTTCTCTCTTCTGTCCTTGTGATGTTATTCTGAAGGGGATGTCAAAGGGGGAGCTGCAGCCCTCATGAATAGGAGCTATCACTGGTCATGGAAGGCTGGGACAGGGAACTAATGTAATGCGCCAGGGTCCATGGGGAAAGAGCTCTATACGTTAGACCAACAGAGCGATACACTGCCCTGGGCCCACAATTATCCCTTATGAATCCCATCAGAAGAATCCTTTCACAGACGCACTGACAGGGTAACAATCACAATTCGGGGAATAAATCTTATTTCCCATTATTATTATATTGACCTTGGTGAGACTCTAACTCACACCGTCTAGACCAGGGTTCTTCAAAGTACGGGTCGCGACCCAATACTGGGTCGCAAGCCTTTACTCAGTGGGTCCCCACATCGTAAACTGATCATTATATAATCAATATGTGAAATGCATTAATAAGAGAGAAAGAGAGAGAGAGAGAGAGAGAGAGAGAGATAATGCTGATGGGAGAAGGCTGGACTTGTACGCTTAATTTTCACTTGTCAATCAATTAATACTATTTTTCTCTACTTATGTAGTTGCAATTTACAGAACACTTCTACGTATTTTTAAAATACTTTTTATAGATAAAATTCACATTGGCACACTCAAACATATGCAATTATTTTGAATGTATAGATACATAAATGTATGCAGATGTATATGCTTTGTATGTATGTAATTGTAAAAAATAAATCACATCGGAAAGAGAAAGCAGCTACAGACGTATAATAGGGACGTGAATGTAATGCATAAAATCAAACTGGGTCGCGATGAAAAAAGTTTGAAGAACACTGGTCTAGACACGGTCACCACGGTCAGAGAACTTACACCTAGACCAAAGGATATATCCGCTTGGCAAGCAGTCGTCTAGGTATTTCCTTCTAGCACTACACTATCGGGAACTATTCACCATCTGCTTCATAATATATGATTATAATAATGTCTGGAAGATGATATACTAACAAAAACTCTCCCATGACAGTTGATAACCGATAATTTGCTTAAATTCCCTTTTTAAGCCGTGAAAACTGGTTTTCACTTACATCTCTTAATTCCTGCTGTCATAATCTCGCTTCCTCTGTGCCGCTAATTTACATTGTATATATCACTGTCAACATACAGTCGGCTCAAAAAAACTTAGGACGCCAAAAAACCTAGGACGGGAATAACGTCCTTAGCTTTTTTGCCAATTTCGGTGGGATCGATTGATTTTTTTTACTTGTATTGTATATCTGGCAGTGCGTTAGGGTGTCTGCTGTAGATTCCTCACTACTGCCCGCTCTGTATCTTCCAAGTCATCATAGGAAGAGGTTGTGGTGTTTGGTTCTCCAACCTTCCTACACCCCCATTCGCCCCTCCATCTTCTATCGCCTCCTCCAGGTCTACTAAAACATTATGCCGGGTAAATCTCTATCCATTGTTAAGATGTCCCATATAGTGACCTTGTATCGAAGTGGGAAAACAATTGGCCAGATAGCGAGGGAGATGTGCGTTTCCAAACATACCGTCTCGGTGTGGTGCCGGCGGGCGCAAGATGGTGACTTAGAGACTGTTTTGGCGTGGAAGAAAGGGTCAGGGCGACCAAGAAAAACTTCAAAGAAGACTGATCAACTGCTTAAAAGGATGGTTGATGTCAATAATCATTTTGAGCAGTTGATCAGTCTTCTTTGAAGCTTTTCTTGGTCGCCCTGACCCTTTCTTCCACGCCAAAACAGTATCTAAGTCACCATCTTGCGCCCGCCGGCACCACACCGAGACGGTATGTTCGGAAACACACATCTCCCTCGCTATCTGGCCAATTGTTTTCCCATTTCGATACAAGGTCACTATATGTGACATCTTCACAATGGATAGAGATTTGCCCGGCATAATGCTTTAGTAGACCTGGAGGAGGCGGTAGAAGATGGAGGGACGAATGGGGGTGTAGGAAAGTTGGAAAACCAAACACAACAACCTCTTCCTATGATGACTTGGAAGATACAGAGCGGGCAGTAGCGAGGAATCTACAGCAGACATCCTAACTCACTACCATATATACAAAAAACGTAAAAAAAATCAATCGATCCCACCAAAATTGTCAAAACAGCTAAGGACTTTATTCCCGCCCTAAATTTTTTGGCGTCCTAAGTTTTTTTGCGCCGACTGTAGTAACGTGAGTAAATATATGATAACATTAGTTCCATTACTAGGTCTTCTGCCATTGCATTCAGTTGTGCTCCTTTTCCTCTCGCTTTGGTGTTAGTACAGTAAACTCTCTCTAATTCGAACCCGTATGATTCAAACTTCGGTTAATTCGACCTGTTTCAAGTCCAGTTCAAATTTTTCAACAACTTTACATAATCCAAACTGAAGTTCGAATTGTGTGCTTCCTGCGCACATTGTCAGAGTTTTCTGGAGCATCTTCCACCTTCTCTGTGCCATCCACTTCGTCAGCAAGCCTCCACATCGCCTCTGACACATTAAGCACCTCAAGCACTGAAGATCTTACCTTACAAATCCCCAGAGTGACACCTGCCAGGTCTGCGTTCAGTAGCGGTCACCAATTTGTCTACATTATCCGAAATCTGTAGCAACTGCTTTGATATTATTATCTTGCTGTATTATCAGCATAACCAGTAGCAACATCAGCATCAGCACTTCATTTATATTTTGCTGTCCAGCCAGTAATTATCGGGATATTATTTTTGATGTTATTGTCAAAATTTATTTATCAGTTTTGTGTGTCATGAGTTCACATAACTATTGTTAGTCCTTGCTATCTACAGGCAAGGCATGTACAGGGAGGTCCCGAAGATACGAGCAGTTAGGTTCCACTGGCATCTCGTAAAGCGAAATCTCGTATAACGAAACACATAACTAATGGTAAAATATAGGTTTGGTTCCAGGACCCCATCAATTAAAAGAAAGAAGAAAAAAAAGGACATATTTTTCAAGCTAAAATAAACTATAGCAAACACAACAAACTCTCAAATATAGGGCTCTATATACCACACCACTGCACCACCACACAAAACACAGTGAATTAAGAGTGTGACAGCACAGTAGGATAGAGCACAAATACGTCACAATAAGCACATTAAGTAAACCAGCAAATCACTAAAATCGACTCACAAGGCACAACACATACAAGCAACAAAGACGTTGTACGTACTCTTGGGGACGCCGCGTGATACACTAGACTCGAGAGGGTACGGTAGGTAAGGGACAAGGGAGGGGTGCGCAGACCTCTTCCACTGCCCACAAACTCGTCTCTGCGCATCTGAATCATTGTACATCGTCCAGGGTTGTGAATTTTTGTAGGCCACATTGCCGTACCGAGCCACCAAAATTATCATATTTTCAAATTGATTATCGTACAACCTTAGGTAAAATCATATAGTCAGTAAATGACTTTATAATTTTAGTAAATAACTTTTAATTTACTTTAGTAAATAACTTGGTAATTTTACTCACCCCAGTTTGAATGTCGTAGCATTGGATTTTCGATCTTGTATATTGAAAATAGACCCTAATTTACACATCTCGTATCATCAGATTCTCGTATATCGAATGCTCGTATAACAGGACCTCCCTGTAGTATGGTATGATAAGTTAACATTTTCTGCAATTTGAATCGCAGATACACTAGGGTCCCACATAAAACAAGAAATTGGTCGATAAATGAGGTCGTTCTATGTGAATTCGCTCCATGTCAAACACATAACCTATGGGAAATATTGATATTGGTCGATCGGTCCTCCAGTCCGTACCCATACATTTATACTCATTCACACCCATGAATATCAAAACATATATAAATGATAAGTTATGCATAGAAATGATGAAATAGGCATATTGTTGCTTACCTTAAATCTAATAGGGATTATGTACCGGGGATGAGGGGTTCCGAGGCATCTTGGAGGTCACTCATTCGTCACTGGATGACGACGCAGTGTGACCCAGAGCTCGGAGTGCGGCGAGTGAGCGTTTAGATGTCCCGTATGCTTTGATGGCCTTCAAAATGTCATCTTTTTGCCTTCAAATTGTCCTAACGGAGGATTCACCAAGGCCTAAAGATCGTCCAATTGCCGTGTTTCCCTCGCCCTTCTGTATTCTCTCTATTACTTCCTTCTTCACATCGTAAGTGATCGCTTTTTTCTTCCTGGACTGTGTTTGCGGGATTTTGGTGGCCCAATACATACGATCAATGTTCACTGGAAGCGTAAATTTCTGTCAGAATCGAATTTTGGTGAGCAAGTTGCCATAAACCTGGCTTGACTCGCTTGTGTGCCTCACCAGAACTGGTCGGGGCTTACCCGCTCACAGCTGATAACTTGTAAACACAACCACACCGACGACGACATCAAACCACAACGACGAAAGTGTATTTGCGAAACAAATTACGATAACTGACAATATTGTGAATGGATCACAACATACATATATTCTTCACAAGAATGTCTTTTTTGGTAATAATAGATGAGAATTACGCGGTTCGCTACCGCTGTTCCCCACCTCATGCCACCCTCACCCCATCTCCGTGGAGACACGCCGCCGCCGTGCCCCACTTCACTCACCCTTGTCACGGCTTGCGCCAGCTGGGCACTCCTGGGCTTACGAAAAGTGCCTCAAGTTAACTGAAAACTCAAGCTGCCGCAAGCCTTTTTATGGCGGCTTGCTCACCAAAATTCGCCGCCTTATGTGTGGGTTCGTCACTGAGGCAGAAACTACCTCGTGTAGGTCTCACGGCCTCTTATAGCTTCCTTATTTTCTTATGTTCTTTTGAGACAAAAATAGCTTGGTTTGGCGAAAAAAGCCAAGCGACTCAGACGACAGTGACGTCACAATGCGCATCTACGTCACATCACCTGACGTTCTGTACGATATTTTGGCGCTCTATATGGGAACTCCTCGGATTTGCCCTACTTTGATGGCAGAATCGTTCTACATGATCACATTCGTCCCTAATGAAAATTTTGGAATAATATTTATTTGAAAGGGAAAAAAAAAAAATTCTTTTAAAGATTTTAGGTCGTTCGTTCTATAGGGGAAACACTCTATGCAAACACGTTCTATGCGGGACCCTAGTGTAGATACTAACATAAATCTCATCGGTACTTGAATGCACAGAGTCCCGAGTTACAAGTTTTTGAAGTTATGAACATTGTAATCTTAAAGTTGAAATTGACGCTTAGGTTAATAGTTTGCATTGTAGCGTTGGCGCCGTTGTAAGCAACACCTTACACACGTGGGCTTTTTCCAAAGTGTGTTTGTGAGATCTACACTAATTTAGGTTGTTATTTGTGATTCATTTTACCCCTATAATCATATGTCGGATAGAAAGCGGTAAAGGAGTAGTGATACTGGTGCTTGCACCATGAAGTGCCAGGCCATCACAATGGAAACTAAAGTAAGAATAATTGAGAGTGGAGCAAGCTGAGAAAATGGTAGACCTCATCTGTTGGTATAGAACAGTGTTCTGCAAACTTTTTTCATCGCGACCCAGTTTGATTTTATGCATTACATTCACGACCCTGTGTTACAACTGTTGCTGCTTTCTCTCTTCGTTGTGATTTTTTTTTTACAATTACATACATACATACATACATACATACATGTATATAAATGTGCATATACGGTATACATACATACATCTATGGATTCAAAATAATTGCATATGTTTGAGTGTGCCAATGTGAATTTTATCTATTAATTTAATAGTAGTTGAAAAAAAAATGTAGAAGTACTGTGTAAATTGTAACTACGTAAGTAGAAAACAATAGTATTGCTTAATTGGCACGTGAAGATTATGCGTAAGTCCTGCCTTCTCCTATCGACACACACACACACACACACACACACACACACACACACACACACACACACACACACCACCCACCCACCCACCCACCCACCCACCCACCCACCCACCCACCCACCCACCCACCCACCCACCCACCCACCCCACCCACCCACACACACACACACACACACTAATGCATTTCACATATTATTTATATAATTATCTGTTTACGACTTGGCGACCCACTGAGCAAAAGCTGGCGACCCAGTATTTAGTATTGGGTCGCGACCTGTACTTTGAAGAACCCTGGTGTTGAATGAATCATTTACCATTGGCACAATTCTTAAGAATAAGGACAAGAATATGGATCATGTGAGAAGATTTGTGCCAATGAATTTACCATAATCACCAAGAAACGTAGTGCCTCCGTGGTGTAGTGGCTAGCGCACCTAGCTATGAATCTGCAGGCCCTGGTTCGAACCCGGGTCAGGACAGTTGGCGTGCAGCCCAACCAGCGGATCATCCTTCCTTTCGGGGTTGGTCGATAAATGGGTACCAAGGGAAACCTGGAGAAGGTAACTGTGGTAACCCAGATTTCACACTAGCCCTGTGTCCCGGGGTAGTGGGTTGTCACTCACCACAGAATCAAGGGCTAATGTGACGAAGATGAGCACCGAGGCCACGCGCAGCATAGTGTATGCCCCCATCTTTACCTTACCAAGAAATGTGGAAAAGTGCTCGAAAAGATGGAAAAACTTCTCAGTGTTTGGATCGTGGATGAGCATCAGTGTTATGAGGCGCTAAGCCTAATGCTCATGCAAGAGAAGATGAAAACTATAAGCCTTTTCTCTTATTTTAATTAAAGCCAGAAGCAAAGAGGCTGCAAAGGACATATCATTTACTGCTAGCCATGGTTGGTTTCACAGGTATTATCAAAGCATCCGGTAGGTGTCTTCGCCTTAGTTTTGTGCCAGCTAATTTGTTTATGTTACCCATGCAATCACTGTAAAAAGAGTAAAGATGGGAGCATACGCTAAGCTGCGCGTGGCATGCGGTGCTCATCTCCGTGGCATTAGCCCTTAGAGCCTGTGGTGGGTGAGGACCCGTTACCCCGAGACACAGGACTAGTGTGACTCCCGGGTTACCACAGTTACCTTCCCCAGGTTAACCCAGGTACCCATTTATCAACCCCGAAAGGAAGGAAGAACAGCTGGGTAGGCTGGACTTGCCCTGGCCCGGGATCGAACCAGGGCCCGCAGATTCGTAGCCAGGCACGCTAGCCACTGCACCACGGAGGCGACAACTGTTCACACTGTGCATACTGCTTATTTACAGCTATCTTTAAGTGGTAATATATAGAAATGTTCATTCCTGTGCACTGATGGTGTCTTTATAATATGAAAAAGTACATTTGATTGCCTCATCATGAGAGACAGAGCGACATGATGTGAGCAAAAGAGACAGTGCGTTGTTACTCCTCCCTGTCATCAATTCAATGTAGCAGGGCAGTGATATCCGTGGTGGAAGGTGATCATGTACCTGCTACCTGTGCTGACGAGTTAGAGGCATACTGTGTTGATCAAATGTAGGCGGCGGCCTTGAGGAGGCCTGGACTAACCAGCTATGTCTTTCCTTTGTCTCTTCTGGCATTTTATGTGCCTTAATTATGTGAACCCATGTTAAATAGGCCAATGCTTTAATGAAATTTTCATTGCTTTAATTGATTGGTGCTACATATACACATCTAACAAATATCAGAACGACCTTTGTCTTATTTGGACGAGGACATGCTGAAGAAATTGATTATGGCCATGATACGCCCTAGACTGGAGTTTGGTTTAGACTAGTTTGGTCTCCACACAAGAGGAAAGAAGTAAGAAAGAATACAGAGAGCAGCCACAAAGATTGTTACCAGCCTGTCAGACCTGACTTGTGAGGAGAGGCTGAAAAGTTTTTGGTTGCCATCATTGGAAGTAAGAAGAAAAAAAAGGAGACTTGATAGCAATGTCTAGAGTTATGTCAGGAACGGAGGGAAATGACAAAGAGGACATGTATGTAGGAGCCACGAGAGGTCATAAGAAACTGAAGAGAAGGTGCTTGAAGGACATTAGAAAGTACAGTTTTCCCTATCGGTGCATTGATAATAACCTGGATAGTGAAATTATAGATGCCAAGAGTATTCATGATTGTAAAGCTAAGATTGACCAAATGAGACAGGGAGATGGGACCCCAC
This sequence comes from Chionoecetes opilio, assembly GCA_016584305.1. Taxonomy (NCBI): domain Eukaryota; kingdom Metazoa; phylum Arthropoda; class Malacostraca; order Decapoda; family Majidae; genus Chionoecetes; species Chionoecetes opilio. The sequence goes on from JACEEZ010011053.1 coordinate 331,171, forward strand.
GAGTGTAAATAATTTCCCGTATATCACAACTAGGATAATACATACAGACTGCCCTACCCACGGCGCGACTCCATCGGCGTGTGTAATTACCAATGCACGATAAAATACTCATTCAACTCAGACCAATTTCATGACTTGAAGGAAATGGCACATACTATCATAAGAACATAAGAAAATAAGGAAGCTACAAGAGGCCGTGAGACCTACACGAGGTAGTTCCTGTTACTACATCCACCTTTCATCCCCATCCATGAATTTATCTAGCCTCCCTTTAAAGCTCTCTAATGACTCCGCACTAACCACCTCATAGAAATAAATAAAAATAATTCTAGAAATTTAAAGAACATATGGCTAGAATTAAGGAAGGTTTTATTGCGACTGATTTTATAACTTTCTTTCTTATAGTGTCTTCTACAAGATGAATATGTTGAATTTAGATTATTTATTGCAATGATTGCTGTTTAAAAAGCTAGGCATGTAAGATTTCTTAAGCTCTACTAACTTAGTATATAGAATATGACTAATATGGTGATACTTTCACCCACCAGAACGGAATCTGAATCCTAAGGCAGCTTGTCTGAAGAGACGTGAAGAAGAGAAATCTGATGGTTCAAAGTTGCCGCCACCACACCTGCCACACCACTCCAGTGTCGCCCCACCTTACCCTAATTTACCCGTAAGTGAATGATAAGACTTATGGATCAGGGTTGTGTGAGTACTGAACTGTACTTCCCACAGTTAAATGCACATACAGTTTTCATACTCTCTCTCTCTCTCAGTGACACAAAGTGCGAAATTGAGTTTGCACTTACCTCGAATCGCAGGAGTCTGTAGGTGTTTAAATTTGCCGCAAAATGGTACTTTCATAGAAAGAACTGAAAAATCTATATAACTTAAGTTAAAGAAGAATTTGGACCATGTCATCTGGTTTGCAAACTTTGGGCAGTACCGAGGTAACTCACCGAGAGGGCGATGCAGCCAATGAGAGACTGCTATATGGTCCATGCCTTGGCTAGGCTTGTTCTCGCTTGTAGCATCTACGAGTCTGAGCTGGTAGTGAGGTAAAACCCTGCTCAGCATTGAAGGTTGTCTCTAATTTCAACTGCTGTTTTCTATGTTATCTGTTTTTATTACTTACCTCACTTCTGTAAGGAGAGCCTCAATTTTCCTGCATCCCTTTTTGCATGTCCAAATCACTTTTATGTTATGAATCAATGTTATCAGTGCACAGGAATGGTTCCCCCTTGAACCCATGTATTAAAGCACTCGATATATAAGAATTTGGATATTACTGTATACTCACACCCTCTGGGGTCCAATATATGAATGGTTCTCTTTGCGAACAAATTGAATATATAAATGTTTTTCTGAAGAAAATTAGATTCGCATAACGAGCTGAAATTCTAACAACAAATGGGGAGTAGCCTAAACATGCATGTAAGTGGCTGACTAATTTTTCATATTTTTTTTCATTTAAACACATATCCACGGATCGACATAATCATGTATTGAACTCCTAGATTACCAGATCCGCATATTCGCAGATTTTTTTGGAAATTAATCAAAGTCATTCACTGGAAGATATTTGCTCGAATATTTGTGTCCTAAGTGGTTCTTACTGTACTGTATCTTCCTTTACATCTTGTTTCCTCGTATTGTATTATCCCAGTGAAGGGGATGTAGGAGCTACAAGAGAATATGGAAAGATGCTTAAGAAGACAAGATGCTTGAAAGATATTAAGAAGTATGGTTTTCCTTGTCATTGTATTGATGTGTGGAACCACCTAGATATTGAAATAGTAAATAATTATAGTAGCCACGGATTTAAAGTAAAGATTGACCAGTTGAGATATGGAGACTGGATCTCATGAGTATAACTTCTCTTGCATATGTTACATCTAGCTAAATAGAATTATGTATGTAAACGTGTGCATACACACACACACACACACACACACACACACACACACACACACACACACACACACACACACACACACACACACACACACACACACACACACACACAGAAGGAATAAATAGATATGTTCCAAGGATGGTTATCAGAGAAAAGAAAAAGAATGAATGGTTTAACAGAAAATGTGAACTAGCAAGACTAGAAAGAGAAAAAACATGGAATAGTTGGAGGAAAAAAGGAGGTATCAACCTTTGGGAGAAGTACAAAACAACTAGAAATGAATATGTAAGAATCCAAAGAGAAGAAGAAAGTAACTACGAGAGAAATATAATAGAAAAATGTAAGAACGAACCGAAACTTTTCTATAGATATATTAATGGAAAAATGAAAAGCAAGGAAGGAGTAGATAAGCTGAAGGTAGATGGCATAGTGTACGAAGATGCATTACAACAGGCTGAGGTGATGAATAAGTGCTTTCAGACTGTATTTACAAGAGAAAGTAAATTTAAAACGAAAAATATAATAGCAAAAGAAAATATAATGGAAGACATAAAAAAAAGTAGACGTAATAGAAGTAAAAAGGCTAATGGAAAGTCAAGATGTGAGAAAAGCCCCGGGTCCAGATGGAGTGTCGAATTGGATAATGAAAGAGTGCAGTAACCAACTAGCAGGAAAGTTACATTGTGTAATTGAGAGTTCACTTAAAGAGAGCAGAATCCTGCTTGATTGAAAAAGAGCAAATATTGTGCCAATTCACAAAGGAAGAGACAAAGAAGAACCATTAAATTACAGGCCAGTATCATTAACAAGTGTAGTGGCAAAAATGTGTGAAAAAATTGTGAAGGACAAATGGTTGAAATATTTGGAAGAGACAAACACACTCGCAGGTGGCCAGTTTGGATTTAGAGGAGGAATGTCATGTACAACGATCTTATTAAGCTTTTACTCGAGAGTGATCGATCGATGTGACACAGGAAAGAGAGGGGTGGGTCGATTGCATATACCTTGACCTAAAGAAGGCATTTGACAAGGTGACCTCACAAGAGACTGCTCTGGAAGCTAGAACATGTAGGAGGATTGAAGGGTGGATTGCTGAAGTGGATGGAAGACTTTTTGAGCAACAGAGAAATGAGAACAGTAATAAAAGATAAGAAGTCAGAATGGTGCAGTGTGATAAGTGGAGTTCCTCAAGGATCAGTATTGGCCCCAGTGATGTTCTTGGTCTATGTAAATGATATGACAGAGGGAGTGAACAGTTATATGAGCTTATTCGCTGATGATGCTAAATTACTAAGAAAAGTAGAAAGTAAAGAGGACTCTGAGCATTTACAAAAGGATCTAGATAAGATTTTCAGATGGAGTCAATTATGGGAAATGGAGTTTAATGCTAAAAAGTGTAAAGTGATGGAAATGGGCAGTAGCAAAAAGAGACAGAGAGGAAAGTATTCGATGGGAAATGAATGGATAATCAAAACAAAGATTGAAAAAGATCTGGGAGTATGGATTACGGATAATTTGTCACCTGAGAAGCATATAAACAAGATCACAGGAGATACATATCAGTTAATGAGGAATATAAGAATGGCATTCAAATATCTGGATGAAGAGATGATTAAGAAATTGATAACACCTTTGATTCGACCAAGGTTGGAATATGCGGCAGTGATTTGGTCACCACATAAAAAGAAGGATATAAGGAAGATTGAGAGAATACAAAGAGCAGCCACAAAAATGGCTCCAAGCCTGAGAGATTTACCATATGAGGAAAGACTTTCAAGACTGAAACTCCCAACTCTTGAGAAAAGAAGAGAAAGGGGAGATTTTATAGCAGTGTATAGAGCATCAATGGGTCTGGGGAAAAATGATAAGAGAAGATCTGTTTGTGTGGAACGATAGAAGTACAAGAGGTCATGAGAAGAAATTGAAAAGGACAACATGCAAGAGGAACACAAAAAAATACAGCTTCCCGTATAGAAGCATAGAAGCCTGGAATAACCTTGATGCAAAAGTGATTAATGCAAGTAGTATTCAGGACTTCAAAGGCAGCCTGGATAATAGTAGATTTGGAGACGGGACAGTACGAGCATAGCTCTTTTCCTGTATGTTACAACTAGGTAAATACACACACGCACACACATACAGACACAAGACGTTGAAGACTCACACATGTTGAAGTACTTAAGCAAAATAATTAAGAGTAGTAAAAAGGTACTGCTGGTTGGAGATTTTAATTGCAAGGTTAGTAAAATGGGAGACATTTGAAGGAGAAAATGAAAATGCTTGTGGGAATAGATTGTTGAAGCTGACAATGGAATACACGATGACTCAGTGGGTGACAGAAAACACAAGATATAGGGTAGATTACGAACCAGCAAGACTTGACCTAGTGTTAACAAAAGGTGAGTCAAGCAAGTGAGATAAATTATGGGTGCCCCCAAGAGTGACCATGTAATCTTAGAAATGGAAACGGAAAAAGACATAAAAGGAGGAAGATGAATCGTACAAAAGGTGCAGAAGAGACTGGGAAAACTAACGTGGAAGAACATAATTTTTTTTTATAGAAATTGACTGGGAAGAAGTGAAAAGACTGAATGATGTGCAAGTGAAATATGACATTTTTCTGGGCATATATGAGAAAGGGAGTTGAAAAACACATACCACTATATACACCAAGAAAAAAAGGAAAGTAGGAATAGTTTAATGGAAGATGTGAGAGGGCAAAGAGAATAAGAGATGAGGCATGGAAGAGAGTGAAGAGAAATCAGACACAAAGAATAAAGAAGACTATAAATTAGCAAGAAATGAATATGTGTGCATAAGGAGAGGGGAAGAGAAGAGTTATGAGAAGGTTGAAAAGTGTAAGGAAGAACCCAAACTGTTTTACAGATTTGTCAATGGAAGAACCAAGCATAAGGACAAGGTAGAGAGACTGAAAGAAGGAAATAGAATACGTATATGAAGATCCAAAGATAATGAGTGAAATTTTAAATAAAAATTTCCAGCAATTATTCACAAAGAATAAAAATTCAGCGAACTGCAAGGAATGAAAAAAGTCCTGAAGGAGTGGAAAATAAAAAATACTGAAGGAGGGAATTTGTAAATTGTTGAATTGGAGGAGAAGAAAGCAATAGGACCAGACGGGGTGTCTGGCTATGTTTTAAAAGAGTGCAGAAAGCAGTTGTTCGAACCAATATATGATGTAATAAAGTGCTCATTAACAACAGGAAAAGTTCCAACGGAGTGGAAGAGAGTGGATATAGTGCCAATATATAAAAATTGAAAGAAGGATGAACCATTAAATTATAGACCAGTGCCATTGACTAGCACAGTATGCAAGACACTACAAAATGACAATAACAAGATCTACGAATGGAGCAGAAAATGGGAAATGGAATTTAATATGAATGGAATTCACATTATTTAATGTGTCATGTGATGGAAATTGGAAAAAGCAAAAAAGAAATATAAATGGCGATATCAAATGGGAAATTAAGTAATTACAAAGGTTCATGAAGAAAAGGACATGGGAGTGATGCAAAATAACCTACAACCAGAAAAACATAAATAAAATATTTGGAGATACATACAGGATGTTGGAGAATATTAGAGTGGCATTTCATTACATGGATAAAAATATGATGAGAAAGATCACTACAACGATCCAACTAAAAAACTACAATGATCCAACCAAAAATGGAATATGGTCCCCATATAAAAAGAAGCATGTGAAAAAGTTACAGGTACAGAGAATGACAACAAAGATGGTACCAGAGCTAGAAGAACTGACTTATGAGGAAAGTTTGAAGGAAATATAGTTACCAACACTTGAGCAGAGAAGAGAAAGGAGACAAAAAATAACAATTTTATTTTTAAACTGATAACAAAGATGGAAGAAACAGACAATGAGAGACTACTGACTCGGAAGCAAAGAGAAGGTCAATACACAAGAGGACATACAAAAAAATTAGGAAAAGTGAGATGCCTGAACAACATAAAGAAGTACAGCTTCCCTCATAGAAATGTAGAAGTTTGGAATGGACTAAGTGAGGTGATATCGGCAAAGAATGTGCACCAGTTGAAAAAAAGACTGGATAAATGTTGATACAGAGACGGGATCACACGAGTGTAGCTCAGGCCCTGTAAAACACAACTAGGTAAATACACACACACAGACACTGCTCTGGAAGCTAGAACATGTAGGAGGATTGAAGGGTGGATTGCTGAAGTGGATGGAAGACTTTTTTTTGATCAACAGAGAGATGAGAACAGTAATAAAAGATCAGAAGTCAGAATGGTGTAGTGTGATAAGTGGAGTTCCTCAAGGATCAGTATTGGCTCCAGTGATGTTCTTGGTCTATGTAAATGATATGACAGAGGGAGTGAATAGTTATATGAGTTTATTTGCTGATGATGCTAAATTACTAAGAAAAGTAGAAAGTAAAGAGGACTGAGCATTTACAAAAGTAGTGATTAAAGCAAGAAATATTCAGGACTTCAAAGGCAAGCTGGATAATAGTAGATTTGGAGACAGGACAGTACAAGCATAGCTCTTTTCCTGTATGTTACAACTAGGTAAATACACACACACAATTGAGACAAGGAGACGAGACCCAACAAGTGTAACTCATTTCACTATCACAACTAGGTAAATACACATTTCACTCCATCACTCGGAGTGGAGTCGTGGTGGAGAGCAAACGTGTTTACGGGTGCTCCAACAACCCCACTTCTTGTGCTCACATTGAAAACAAAAGCGATCTGGCGGGAGCTAACACCCATTTGATGAATGTGCCTCAAACCCCTGTAGTGGCTAGCACGCCTAGCTATAAATCCGCGCACCCTGGCTCGAATCTCGGCCAGGGCAGTCGGCGTGCAGCTCACCCAGTTGTTCATCTTTCCTTTTGGGGTTGGTCGATAAATGGGTACCTGAGGAAAACTAGGGAAGGTAACTGTGATAACCCGGATGTCACACTAGCCTTGTGTCCCTGGGTAGCGAGTTGTCACCCACTACAAGCTGAAAGGCTAATGCCACAGAGATGAGCACCAAGGCCACGCTCAGCTTAGCATATGCTCACATCTTTATCTTTATGGGGTAAAAGAAAAGGTGATACCCATCTGTCACATTAGATTAAAAGAAGAGAAAAGGATTGCACAAGAAATTATTGAGTCCAATTTAGTCCAAGAAAATTATGTAGGTCTGAAGCAAGAAGTGAAATAAGTGTATAGATTAGGTAAATTTAGAGAAGGGAGGATTTTAAAAATATAGGAAACCGTCACTATAATTAACCAATTTGGGGGAAGGGGGTGACGTTATATCCGAGAAATCCAAACTTTTTGCATATAACAAACTTTGTTCGTTATATGATGTGAAAGTTCGCTATTTCCGACCATTTCCGTGTAGAATTAACTTTGTTACATTAGATGAAAGTTTGTATACTTACTTACATGCAGCCATCACAAATACTACACGCATACGGGGAAATTAAAACAATAAGTGGTGAGGCACAGGAGTACGTGAGAGGAGGTGTTTACACCCGGCCTGACAAAGCCAGACTGATCGGCGGGCAGCCGTACACCGCCCGATCGGCTTTGTTTTCACAGCCACCGTCCGACCTGCGTGTACATGTTCGGCCGGCCCACCACCGAACCAAACCCCGTAAATACCCACATACCGTAAATGGCGGCGTATAAGTCGACCAGGTGTACAAGTCGACCCCAAGATTATTAGCTCAAGATTACGGGTTAGGCCTATACTTGCCGTATAAGTCGGCCCCAAAAATACGGTAGGCTAAAGCTTGAATGTGGATAGGCTACGGTACGGTATACGGTAACCTGTCGCAAAAACACATAACACAACACCACTTATATGAAGATATGAATCTTTAATATAGGTCCGCCTCTTGTTTTCACTTGAAAAACACCATAGTCCCCTGATAGTACCGCTACATATGTATATTATATTAAAACACGGTAGTACCTATGACTGGACTGCACTTACCGGTGCCCTCCGTCATTTGCATTCGCCACTGTTTACAATCTGTGCATCAGCTGTTGGAAACAGCTGTGGGTGGAACTGCCACTAAACGTTTTCTCCAGTTGTCGCTGTTGCTCTGGAAGTGGCGCATATTGTAGTTGTCTGACTGGAGTTACGGTAAGTGGTGTACAGTGATTGTTAGTAGTGCTGATCCACTTGTTTACCACTCAGTGGTAAAGGTTCGCATTTTATCCTTGCCGTATAAGTCGACCCCTAGATATGGCGAGATTTTTTCAGGCTCAAAGAGTCGACTTGTACGTCGCCATTTACGGTATATCGGACTGGCAGAAAAAGTTTGTTAAAGTCGAAATTTGTTATATCAAGGTCCGTAAAAGTGAGGGTTTACTGTAGGAGAACCTCGTTTATCCGGCACCCTCGGGGGGGGGAGCGCATGCCGGATAACTCATTTTGCCGTTGTTTTGAGAGTTACTCTTATGGAATCCCCCAAAATCCTTTTTTTTTTTTTTTTTTTTTTCTTCTTCATCACAAGGAACTGGCCAAGGGCACAACAAAAATGGGTAACACAAAGCCCGCTTAGTTGCCAGTCCCTATAAAGAAGACAGTCAGAGAATAAAATAAAAAAGTGGGGTGAGCCAATTTAGTTCGGGAGGTGTCTTGTTACTCTTCTTTTGAAAAGATGTAAGTCATAGGAAAGTGGAAAAACAGAAACAGGAAGAGAGTTCCAGAGTTTATCAGTGGGAAAAAAAAAAAAAAAAAGCCTGGGTCGATTAGTGCCGTTGTTTTGAGGCTGCCGTTGTTTTAAATGCCGGTTAAACGAGGTTCTCCTGTATATGGATTAGGAAATATTTAAATGAAGAGCAAAAATGAGTGAGTTGAGGAAGGAAGCAAAGGAAAAAAAGTGCAGGAAGAACAGAAGAGGAGAAGAAGAAATTCTATTGGAGAGTCATAGATCAAAGAGTGAGGAAATGGTACAGACATGTCGCCGAGGAGATGGCATCAGCTTGAAGGAAGAATGGAAAACATGGAAGGTGTCACTGACACATACTAACATAAATGGCTTAACATCCACATTAATAGAAGTGAATGATCACCTAAGAACAAAGGTGCCAGTATTGACTCACGCTGTCACAGGCTCAAATTAAGTAAACACACCGTAACTTTGCCCTTTACTTAACATTAAATAGCCGTCACCAACATGTGTCAATAAAGTACACAGGTAGCTGGATCACAAACAAATAATACGTTGCCACAAGGAAGACAACGTAACGTGGAGGACGTGTGAAGCAGCACCGAACCAGGAGGAGGAGTCGTAGGGTTACTAAACCTCGTAACCCATGCAGGTAGACGAGGCGGCTGGCCAGGGCGTAGGTGAGGTCCGTAGCTCCCTGTAACCCATACAGGTAGACGAGGCGGCTGGCCAGGGCGTAGGTGAGGTCCGTAGCTCCCTGTAACCCATACAGGTAGACGAGGCGGCTGGCCAGGGCGTAGGTGAGGTCCGTAGCTCCCTGTAACCCATACAGGTAGACGAGGCGGCTGGCCAGGGCGTAGGTGAGGTCCGTAGCTCCCTGTAACCCATACAGGTAGACGAGGAGGAGGATGACCAGGACGTAGTCAGGTCCGTAGCTCCGTGAGTGCTGTGTGGAGTGTGAGTGCGTTCGCAGGAATCTATCGCTGTCCCGGTCCATCCTCGTTATATACCCGACGGTCCACGTGACTCCTGTGACGTGGCCGTGAAGAAGGTGGTGCCCCCTTGTGGTGGTGATTCATTGAACCGCCTTGCTTTGAAGCTTCGGGAACCACACCAGATATTATGAGTCTGGTAAAGACTAAATTAAGAGACTGAAGAAATTATAGGACTGGGTGAAGGCCATTATAATGTATGGAAAAGAAACAGAAATGTAATGAATGGCGGTGGTGTGATGCTGCTTGTAAAGAAGGATGTGGCTGTGGATAGTGTGGAAACTCACATCAAGCCACTGAGTGACAGATTTGGCAGTGTGAGCAGGAGCACCGTCCTGTTGAAACACACTGGCACGTGTGAGCTCGAAAGAATCTGGCAAATGTTCACAAAGCAGCTTCAGGTAAACAGCTTGATTCACTTTATAAGGTTTTTAGGAAGCACAACAAGCTTGCCTAAACCTCTGCCAGAGAAACAACCCCACACTATAAGTGAATCTGGGTGTTTTACGGTGCTCTCCACATACCGTGAGTCGAGGGGGTCACTGCCTGGGCGACGGTACACTCGAGCTCCTCGGTTACATGTCACAGTAAATGTTGCCTCATCAGACCACAACACTGACAACCAGTCATCATCAGTCCAAGCAAGATATTTCTTGGTGAAGGTGACCCTGCGAGCTCTCTGCGCGCATGTAAGAAGTGGCTTCTTCAACATTCCTTCATTCTTTATGCTATGTAAGTTTATTCGCAGATGATGCCAAGTTGCTGAGAAAAGTGAAAAATTGGGAAAATTGTATAAGCAACTACAAACACACCTTGATAAGATATCAGACTGGACTCAGAGATGGGAAATGGAATTTAATGCAGGGAAAAGTAAAGTGATGGAATTCTGTAACCATACAAGGAGACAAACAGGGAATCACTGAATAGGAAATGAGTCTATTAGAAAAACAAAAGAAGAAAAAGACCTGGGAGTAACGGTCACCAGCAACCTTACACCAGAGAGGCACATCAATAAGATCACTGGAGACATATATCCTCTTAAAGAATTTAAGAGTGGCAAACATCACTTATTTGGATGAGGTGATGATGAAAAAGTTGATTGTATCAATGATTCAACCAAGATTGGAATATGCAGCTGTAGATTGTCACCGCATAGAAAGAAAGATTGAAAGAATACAGAGGGCGGCAGCGAAGATTGTCCCAAGCTGAAAAGGTTTATCGTATGTGGAAAGACTGTCAAATTTTAATCTTCCAGCCCTGGGGAAGAGAAAGGAAAGAGGTGATCTGATTAATGTGTTCAGAGTTTCCAAGGGACTGAAAATTTTTAATAAAGATGATATGTTTTTGTAGGACAAGAGAGATATGATAAGTCATGGGAAGAAGTTGAAGAGGACCACATGCAAAAGAGATATCAAGAAGTATAGCTGCCCATGTAGGAAAAAAAAAAATTGTAGATCCATTGGACTGGAATAAACTTGATAAGGAGGTGGTACATGCCAAGAATATTCACGACTTTAAAGTCAAGCTGGATAGTAGTTTTGGAGACAGGACAGTACGAGCTTAGTTAGATCTTTTCCTGTAAATCACAACTAAATGAATACCTACACACACATGAAGAAAAGACCAATTGAGACATGGAGATGGGACCCCACTAGTGTAAGTTATTTCCTGTACGTATATGGTAAATACCTGAACTGGTAAAACAAACACACATGCAAGAGATACGAGGGATCAGGA
>JACEEZ010011053.1:352500-365358 GCA_016584305.1 Chionoecetes opilio
TTTACCGCTATTTTAGCCAGATAAGGTTAAGTTAGGTCAAATCAGATTAGATTTAGGTTAGGTTAGATGTGGGGATTGATTCAGTAACGGATGATGTCAAGAAAAAAGAAAAAAATTATCAAGACTACGGCAGTGCGAAATGTTTGAGGTGAATGAGGGGTGGGAAAGCGCACCCCCCTCCCCACCCACACACATACACACGCCTGTAAACAAATATTGATTTCATCTAAAAGAGAGTGCTTAATCAACTCAAATAAATCAAAACTATTCAGGAAAATAAAGTTTCATCCTCAAAATCAATGGTGCCAAATACAAAATATTTACCAAAAATCTAGCCTGCACTACCACGGGTGAACCAACTATCATAGCCCTCCAGTTGGAACATGCAGGGGCCAATCACCTGAGCCCTCAAGGAAGATAAAAAGCCTAAAAAGGCTCAAACGCAAAAAAAAAAGATAATATAAAATAAATATATAAATAATTAAGCGCTGTTCGTGTCGGCGGCTCTTCATAAGTCGAACATTCGTAAGTCAGAGACTTCCTGTATCTCCTCATGGTTGTTTGTCGTACAGACATTTATACATATATTTTATATGATCATATATCTCGTTATTTTATATATTAGTGTATATTAGTGTAGTATTAAGTATTAACAATCAATTTATCTCCTTTCTTTGTTTTTTGTTTACTCTCAACCTATTTTACTTCTGTTAGCTGGTATTCTCGTAGCTAACAAAGGTGTGATGGAAACAAGTCCTCACCAAAACCCAGTTGTCTGTGAGCACTGACAGCAGTCCCTTTTCTGTCTCCTCTTACTGTCTCTATTCTAATTTTCAATCCAAAGCTGGCTGTTGCGTGTGTGCGCAACGACATCACTTGCTCTAGTGCCCACGGTCTTGAATCTTCCGAATTTTCTACCATCTGGCTTCGACTTCAATGTCACTCTCTTACTAAATTTATCTGTGCTGTATATCTCTCCCCTAACTCCTCGGACTATGTAAAATTCTTAGATCATTTAACATCAAAAGTGGAGCACATCTCATCTCATTTTCCTTTCGCCGAAATTTCCATTCTTAGGGATTTCAATGTTCACCACCAGCATTGGCTATCATCTTCTTTCACTGACCAACCTGGTGAACAAGCCTACAGCTTTTCTATCCTCCAAGACCTAGAGCAGCTGGTGCAGCACCCTACCTGTATTCCTGACCACCTTGGAGACACACCCAACATTCTTGATCTTTTCCTAACTACTAACCCTTCTGCTTACTCTGTGAAACTATTCTCTCCGTTGGGTTCCTCCGATCACAATCTTATTTCTTAACCTGTCCTATCGCTCCGGTGCCGCCTCGGGACCCACCTAAGCGGAGGTGCTTCTGGCATTTCAACTCAGCTAAGTGGGAAGACCTAAGGCAGTACTACTCTGATTTCCCATGGAATGATTACTGCTTCCATGTCAGAGACCCATCTCTTTGTGCAGAGCGCACAACTGAGGTCATAGTCTCTGGCATGGAGGCGTACATCCACACACTTTCTCTAATCCTAAAGCCCGTCAACCTTGGTTTAACTGCTTCTTCTCATGCTGTCTAAGATAGAGAGGCGGCTCGCAGACGGTACCGTAACCATCCATCTCCTGAAACTCATGCTCTTTATACCTTAAATGGCGGCGTATAAGTCGATCAGGTGTACAACTCGACCCCAAGATTATTAGCTCAAGATTACGGGCTAGGCCTATACTTGCCGTATAAGTCGGCCCCCAAAATACGGTAGGCTACTGGTAGGCCAAAGCTTGAATGTGGAGAGGCTACGGTACGGTATACGGTAACCTGTCGCAAACACATAACACCACACCACTTATATGAAGATATGAATCTTTACTATAGGTCTGCCTCTTGTTTACACTTTAAAAACATCATAGTCCCCTGATAGTACCGCTACATACTGTATATTATAGTAAAACACGGTAATACCTAAGACTGGACCACTTACCGGTGTCCTCCACCATTTGCATTCGCTAGTGTTTACACTTTGTGTATCAGCTGTTTCCATCAGCTGTTGGAGCTGTGGGTGGAACCAAGGACATTCAACAACAAGATACCTCACTCCGGGGTGCCCTGTGGTGAAAATCGCCCTCCGCCGTGCGGCAGGAGTTAACCAGTCTGCTAGCCCATTCACTTGCTGCACATGACTATCAATGAAAATCATAGAGGCTATGGTTTATCAGTATATATGATATAATGTTATCTTCGTAAATGTTTGTTCTATAATATTATCAAATAAAAAACAGTAAAACACGCTAAAGAAATGCCATTACGAGACTGAAGAAATATGCATGAACTTCAACTCTTCGCCATTTAAAACTTTGCGAGTCAACATTTACCGTGAAACATATCAATATAAGTGCAATTTTATTAGCTTTCCATTGATATATTTCGTTTTCTGATAAATGAATTAGAACCATGCATAAATAAGCGTTAACTAAATAAATAAAATCATCAATCGGGTAGTTTTCCCGATTGATGATTTTATTTATTTAGTTAACGCTAATTTATGCATGGTGCTAATTCATTTATCAGAAAACGAAATATATAAGTGAATAAATAACATCATCAATCGGGAAAATTACCCGAGTGATGATGTTATTTATTTAGTTAACGGTAATGTATCATTATCATCATTGGGGGCATACGCCGGGGGGGCGCGTCGCCTCGCCAACCCTACGACGCCACTCCCGGGGGTCACCACGCGCGAGTCTCCATGCAGGCTCCTTTCCCATACCAAGCAGCTCTCGGCAAGAAACATCAACTTGCCCTAGCCACGAGCCTTGTGGGCTCCCCCTTGGTCTCCTCCACGCCGGATTGTCTCCTACAGATACAACCCAATGGGAAGGATCGGTTTCAGGGTAGCGTGCCACATGCCCATATAGCCGAAGTTGGCGTTGACGGACTATGCAGGTAATAGGCCTCGATTCAGTCTCACGGTGCAATCGCTGATTTGACACGTAATCATCCCAGCGATACCCCATGATTCTGCGAAGACACTTATTACCAAAGACATTGATTCGTCTCTTCAAGTCACTATTTAGTGTCCATGTCTCACAACCATATAGTAAGATAGGGATCACAAGCGACTTGAAGATCCGGATCTTTGTCCTCCTGCACAGGTACCGACAACGCCAAATACTCCCGCTGAGCGAGTCCATAGCACCGTGGGCTATGCCAATCCGCCAATAAATAAGACTTCTTGACGTGACCCGCCGTCATTATGGACTGCGCTACCAAGGTATGTAAAACTTTCCAAGATCTCAATGTCCTCGCCGCACGCATGAACAGACTGTACTGCTTCATCTAGTAAGTCTCCAAACACCTGGACCTTGGTCTTAAGCCAGGAGACCTCAAGTCCCAAAGGCTTTGCCTCCTTGTGCAGCGCCTCGAGAGCCATCACCAGGACCTCCAGCGACTCAGCAAAGATTACTGCATCATCAGCAAAAACAAGATCAGTGATCTTGGGGTTGCCGACGGATGCTCCACAATCCCTTTGATCTACAACCTTGTCCAATACCCAGTCCATACAAGCGTTGAAAAGTGATGGGGCAAGGACGCACCCTTGCCTCACTCCTTTATTCACAGGAAAGAAGCTGGATACACCTGCCCCACACTTCACAGCACTCTCAGTCCCAGAATACAGACCGGTTATCAAACCAATACTCTTTGCAGGAATCCTGCGAAGTCGCAGAAGATCCCAAAGTGAATCACGATGCACTGAGTCAAACGCCTTCTTGAGATCAACATAGGCTGCAAGCATCCCCTGTCGAAACTCACGTCGGCGTTCCACCAGGACACGAAGCGCTAGGATACGGTCCGTTGTTGACTTACCAGGCGTGAACCCAGACTGCTGAGGTCTCTGATGCTTCAGCAGATGACTGCGGATCTGTGTCAGCAATAGATGGGCAAGCACCTTGCCTGGCACGCTGAGCAGTGTAATACCGCAGTAATTGTTGCAGTCCTGACGGTCCCCTTTCCCTTTCCAGATAGGGACGACCAGCCCCCTTTTCCAGTCAGGAGGAATGGTACCTGATTGCCACACGGCAGTCAGGACAGCATGCAACCCGCGGATCATGGCCTCACCCCCAGCTTTGAGGAGCTCCGCACTGATATTACAAACACCAGCTGCCTTTCCACCCCTCAACTTAGCTACAGCCTCTCTGACTTCGTCAAGAGAGGGTGGAGTTTCGTCAATGGGAGGATCGGTATCCACTGCCTGTAATCCAGTGATGTGAAGCTGCCCAGTTGGAGGGTCCACCGTGAACAACTGCCCAAAGTACTCAGCCCAACGAGCCATCTGCCCATCCATGTCTGACACGAGGCGCCCATCTGCTGCTCGAATAGCACTCGCCCGAGATGGAGAATTGGAACGGAGCTTCTTCAGGGCTCGGTAGGCGGGTCGGAGGTCATTAGCGTTCAAATGACCCTCGACATCCTCATCGAGACTCCTGACATACTTCTCCTTGTCTCTCCCCAGGAGGGTTCTAGTCCAGCGTGACAGAGCCCTGTGCTGGTCCTGGTTCCCAGCCAGCCTGGCAGCGCGACTCTCCTCGATTTTTTCCAGCGTCTCCGTCGAGACAAAACCATGCCTTGACCTCGGGCGCTCCCCAATACACTCCTTGGCAGCCTGTAGAGTTTTACGTTTGAAGGTATCCCACAGTTCTACAGGGTCCCCGAGGGCACCGAGCACATCAAACCGATTTGAGACTGCCACCGCATTTCATGAGCACATGTCAAGTTCTTCAGTTTCTCAAGATGAAACACAGTATGGTTACCTCTTGAGATTCTTCTGGACTTGACATGAAGCTTAAGTGTAGCAACAACAAGTCTGTGATCTGTTCCAAAGAACTCAGCACTCCGGTAAACCCTGCAGTTCTGGAGGATCCTCCAACGAGTA
This sequence comes from Chionoecetes opilio, assembly GCA_016584305.1. Lineage (NCBI taxonomy): Eukaryota > Metazoa > Arthropoda > Malacostraca > Decapoda > Majidae > Chionoecetes > Chionoecetes opilio. Next base: position 357,439 of record JACEEZ010011053.1, read on the forward strand.
CTAACAAGGACGTGGTCGATCTCCTTAGCTACCCCTCCGGCATTACTATACCATGTCCAACGGTGCAGCTCTGGTCTCTGGTACCAAGAACCTGCAATTCTCAACCTTCTGGACCTTGCAAAATTCAGAAGCAGAGAACTGTTGGTGTTTCTGGTACCGGTGCCATTGGGATCAACACATAACTCGTAGCCATCTCTCACAGTGCCAGTAGTAGCATTGAAGTCGCCCAAGACAATGAGTGTGTCCCGAGGGGGACACTGGTCTAATACAGAGTCAAGTTTGGCGTAGAACATCTCCTTCTCTTCAGTTTTACGTACCTCGGTAGGAGCGTACACTGCAACAAGAGACATGAAACCCAGAGTGTGTTTCATCCTCACCCGCATTATACGCTCATCAACCGGAGTAACCTCAACAACTGACGGCAGCAGTTTGCTGGAGATGCCTATAGCTACCCCGTTCACGGTGACCATTGCTCATGTCGGACCAGTAGTAGGTGTAACCCCCACTGCTAGTCTCGCCACTGCCAGGCCTCCTCGTCTCAGAGAGTCCCACTATATCCACCCTCAGCCTACTGAGCTCGCCCGATAGGAGAGGTAGTCGACGATCGTCCGAGAGGCTCAGAACGTTCCACGAGCCCTCACGAAGAACCCTCTGGAGGTTTATCCCAGGAGTGATTCGACGGGCAGGCGCCGCTTCTGCACCGCCCCGGCCACCCCCATTAGATAAAGTTGGGCTAGGGGGTCCTACCACTCGATTTGGAATAATGTATGCTTGGTTGTAATTCATTTATCATAAAACGAAATATATCAATGGAAAGCTAATAAAATTGCGCTTCTATTGATATGTTTCATGGTAAATGTTGACTTGCAAAGCTTTAAATGGCGAAGAGTTGAAGTGAATATTCTTTGGTCATATGCAGCAAGTGAATGGGGCCAGCAGGCTGGTACAACACCTGCCGCACGTCGGCGCCACCGTCGGCGGATAACAGAAATTGCATTGGAGGGACCGCGAGTGAGGTATCTTGTTGTTGAATGTCTTTGGTGGAACTGCCACTAAACGTCTTCTTCAGTTTATCGCTTTTGCTCTGGAAGTGGCGCATATTGTAGTTGTCTGACTGGAGTTATGGTAGTTGGTGTACAGCGATTGTTAGTAGAGCTGCTCCACTTGTTTGGCACTCGGTGGTAAAGGTTCGCATTTTATCCTTGCCGGATAAGTCGACCCCTAGTTATGCTAGGTCTAGGTCTTGGTCTTGGTCTCGGAGGGTCTGGTCTTGACTACAACACTGCTTGGACCAGGGGCGGACTGGCCATAGGGACAAACGGGACATTTCCCGTTGGGCCGCTGGGTCGTGTGGGCCGGTCTGAGGGGAAAAAAAAGACTATAAAATATAAAAAATATTAAAAAGGAAAATGAATAAATAAATTAAGGAGTGAAAATGAAATATCTGAAGAATGAGGTCAAACTCAAAATAAATGAGAGAGAGAGAGTCACTCAGCTGAGAGAGAAAGAGGTCCCGACTGGCGAGAGATCGGAGAGATCAACAACTCACGAGTATCGTACGCGTACACTCGTACAGTCGACTCGAGTGAACTTTCAAGATTTTCAATAGAATTGTCTAAGTTGTTGTCTTCGGACTTCTTGTATTTTATATACGTTAACCTAGTATATGGTATACATGTCAATGCACACTGGGACCTATACACTCGGGGCGGGTCTGCGCCTCAAAAAATTTATGGAAAGAGTCGGCTCCGTGCTGGGACTCGTCGCCGAAGGGTCTAAGCCTGGCGCTGCCCAGTCGCGGCCGTGCTGCGACTGGAGCACGTGTTATTTTAGCGTGGGAAAGATCAATCTTTCCCACGCTTTCTCCCTATCGACGGAGAGAGAGAGAGGCGGAAATTTTTGAGATATGTATTGTTATTATTATTATTATCGTCATCATTATCCACTACAAATAGAGCAGTATCTTTAAGGATATACTGCTTCCACAGTATCTTTAGTGCATTGGCGATTGTTATCACCATGTCGTAGTTAGTGTGTTCAATTAATAACATTAGGAGACACATAAGTAGTTGTGGCCTTGTCGAGGTGGGCAAGTGTGTGGACAACAGTGTGACCAAGGATATTATCTTTCTATATCCTTGAGTGTGACCGACATCGGTGGCATGGAACTTCACTACACAAGCGAAGGTTGAAAAGTGGTGTGGGGGATGGGCCAGCTGCACTGCCAACCATCTTCACAGCGTCAGTCGCAGCACGGCTGGGAACAGTCTCCACATGACGGCAACCGTGGTTACCGTCGTGCTGCGACTGTCGTCGCATGACGGCAACCCAATATTGGCGTTTAAATTAGTTTTAGTCCACGACTGTCCGGGACTATCGCCGACAATCGCGAACTAGTCGCCTAATTACGGCAACCCGAGCCAACCACGCAGATTCTGGAGCTTCAGTCCCCCAAAATCGGCTGCAGTCGGCACCGACTGGATGAGACTCAAGCAAGTCGTGACCGGTCGCCGACGCGAGTCATGGAGAAGTGAACGGGGCTTTATATGCTACGCATTTCAACAAATAACAATTCCTTGTGGCAACAGTAGTAGGACTGCCGTCTGCCGCTGTTGTCACACAGTCATTTAGTTATTGATTTGTAGTGCCCGTGGCGTGGGAGCACTGGGAGGTGTGTACTGTGTTGCATTGATTTTCGTACTTATTATAATTTTGATCTATCAATATCCGATAGATCTCCCTAAGATGATGAGGAATTGTCAACGAATTGAGGATCAAAGCCGTATTTCAACAATTTAATTTGTGTTATGCTGAGCTTGACAGTACTTTAGCAAAATTTGAAGGATAGCTATAGATATGAAAGTGTTAAATAGATATCAACTTTCAGGATCTTATTTCTTATAACCTACTAAAATTGTGACTTGTCTACTGTAGATAACACTAAAGTCACCAGGACAACGTTTCTTTTCGATTTACAGACGTCTGGTGGCGTTAATACTTACATTTCGATATCCATGATTTCAGGAAAGTTAGAAATAAAATTTATATTTTTGAAACACCCTAATTGCGTTGGCTCTCATCGGCAAACCCCCCACCCCCCGCCTTTCCTCCAAGTGGGCTGGTCAACACCAAAAGTCCTGGGCCGAAATTAAGTCCCAGTCCGTCCCTGGCTTGGACTATCCTTTACTAAAAATCTGAACTGGAAATCTCACATCTCATCTCTTGCTAAAACAGCTTCTAAGAAGTTAGGTGTCCTGTGGCGTCTGCGTCCTTTTTTTCTCCCTCCCAGTTGCTTGCTCTCTACAGAGGCCTTATCCGCCCATGTATGGAGTATGTCTCACATGTTTGGGGAGGATCCACTCATACAGCTCTTCTAAACAGGATTGAGTCAAAAGCTTTTCGTCTCATCAACTCCCCTCCTCTGACTGACTGTCTTCAATCTTTAAATCACCGCCGCAATGTTGCTTCTCTTGCTATCTTCTACCGTTATTTTCATGCTCACTGCTCTTCTGAACTTGCTAACTGCATGCCTCCCCCCCCTCCCATCCTACGGCCTCTCTGCACAAGACTTTCTACTCATTCTCATCCCTATTCTGTCCATCTTCCTAATGCAAGAGTTACCGTATTTTACGGCTTATAACGACTCACTCCCCCCCCCCCCCCCAAATACCCTGAAAAACACTCATGCGTCTTCTAAGACGAATGTTGTAGGAGGTTAGCTTAGGTAGCTATTCAATTCAGCCACTTATATGATGTAACCTCAGTACATACCTGTTAAGAGTATTCAGAATACCATAAGACATTCAAATCAACTACCAATCTGTCCTCACCCTGTGATGTTTATACGGTACTGGCAAGAGCCTTTCCGCCCCGGCAGATTGGCGCCAATAGGCATTGCGTGTATTAGGAACTTTGTTTGTTACACTAGATGAAAATTTGTATACATATGTACATGCAGCCACCACAAATACTACACGCATACAGGAAAATTCAAACAATACGTGGTGAGGCACAGGAGGCAGGCAACGTAGTGAGGCACGGGAGGGCGTGAGAGGTGTTTGTTTACACTCAGGACGACAAAGCCTTAAATACTCAGCTGATCGGCACATCAGGCAGGCACACAGTTGTGCACCGCCGCGGTAGGGTTTTTCACTCCCGCCGTCTGACCTGCGTGCACAATGCACATATTCAGCCAGCCAACATGGCAATTTACTTATACTCGTACATACTATCGCATACAAGCTAGAAAATAAAAATGGCTGATGAGCAGTGCTGAATGAAGATAATGAATAGCGAGTGTGTTCTTGTGTGAAAATGAATGTATAACTAGTTTTTTTTCTTAGAAATTTCTTTCCAAAATCAGGGTGCGTCTTCCAAGAAGCAGCGTCTTATAAACCATAAAATACGGTAATCAGTATCTTTATTCTTTCATCCCTTTCACTGGTAAACTCTGGAACACTCTTCCTGTTTCTATTTTTCCATCTTCCTACGACTTAAATATTTTCAAAAGAAGAGTAACAAGACACCTCCCGAATTAAATTGGCCCACGCCCCCTTTCTTTATTCTCTTACTGTCTTCTTTATAGGGACTGGCAACTAAGCGGGCTTTGTGTTACCTCTTTTTGTTGTGCCCTTGGCCAGTCCTTTGTGATGTAAAAAGAAAAAGAAAAAGTATCTTCCGTTACCACTTAAGTTTATTTTCGTGAGATACAGAAGTGATCACCGCACATCTGCTTGCTTCGAGATATAGCCACTCTCTTCTAAACAACAGCTTGAGAGCTTGGCGGCTAGCCCAGAGGCGCATCGTTCGAAATAGGACAGATGGTGTGCGATAAGTGCAATAATTATAATCAAATTAGAAATATACAATGCTAAGTAAAGAAGGTAATAAATGCTCGGTCGCTATTGACGAGCTGACCCTAGCTCATTAAAAAAAGAAAAGAAAATTAGAAAGGGCCTAGAAGGCACAGCATACAGAATGTACGTACATATTGGAATATATAAACATATGTAATTCCACATACCGTATATATCATACAGTATATCCTTGTCTAACGCGGTTTATTGTAATGCGCAATTTGTCTAACGCGGTATGTATTCGCGGAAGAGAATTCTAACTACCGCAGAAAAAAAATTGTACCGCATTTTTTTTTTAACCGGGCGGGCAGTGCGCGGCCAGCTTCTGTCTGAAATGTCCAGTAATGCGGCGTCATCAGGCTCACCGCCAATCACGCCTGGTCCGTCTTGCTCTCTCAGCCACTAACTGATCAGGACTCCAGCTCCTCCTTGCCTCAGGCTACTCCCTCCCCACCCCACTCTCTCTCCCTCCCTTCCAGTCCACTCTCTCCCAGCTTTGTAAGACTACGGACAGGGTTCACCAGCTCTATTGTGACCGCTCTCCACCATGTCTGATTCCCCTCTACCTGGACCATGTCAATCTCTACCTGTCAACCATGGAGATGCAGCAGAGGGTGATGAAATTTTTCAAAGTCACGTCTGAGAAGTACCCTTCAACCTGTCAGAAGAAATTTGTTGCATCAACTGGCGGAGGTAAATTATTCAGTTACAATTCAAGCGACCTTCGGAGTAATTTGGGCTCTCAAACATTTCAAAGACGTTATTTTTGGCTATCCAATAACTGTCTATACCGACTGTGGAAATTATCCACCAAACACCCTCTCATAATTGGTAGATTGGTAGTTTGTTACACCCCCCCCCCTAGTGAGAGGTATTTTCCACTCATCATAGGAGGGCGCGTATAGGGATATGTATATATAATTGTAATGGTAATGGGTAATAATTAAGGTAATTTAAGTAAATGATTAGTACTGGGATAGGATAAATTAATATTCCCAGTGGTTAATAAGCATTGCACTTAAATAATTAGCACCTTGATTTTGAAGCTCGGTCATTGGCCGCCGCCCATTAGATTCTAGGCCACCTGACATCATACCCGTGTCATAGGTATTGGTAGCGGGGGTCTCGCCCACCTTGGAGAATCAGTACACTCCGAGCCCTTGAAAGGATAACATCAATTGTTAATAGACGTGCTTGTCTACAAGGACAGTACACTCCACACCTCCATCGAGTTAATATCTCTTCTCTGATTAATGTGAAGAGATTTTGTACATAGTTAATTGTACATATAAGTGTAAACCAATAAAACCGTGTTAAGATACAACACACTGATAACAATCCGCCGCGTCGTTAAGTTACTTGGTGTGATAACCACTTGACGCCGACAACTACCGTCTCCAGCCCGCCACTTCTGTCTTTCAAGGGCGGCTCTGATCACGCGCTACCACTGCGGATCACAAGACCATTGCAGTATTAATCAAACCCTGATCCACATTGCAACCCTACTATCCACCGATAAGTATCCTAATTAGTTGATTGGCTGGGATAATGTGTCGATGCAATAGAACATGGGTTTTGATTAGGTAAGGACTTCAAATTAAATATGTATGTGACATAAATTCCCACACCGACCATGCAGCCGTTACTGAGCTATTTAAGGGTAAGAATTTATTTGGTAGGTTTGCACGATCCAAGAGTTTAACCCAACCTTCAAATATTTGCCCGGGCGTGCAAATGTGGTACCGTAGATAACAGTGAAGTCGCCACCTACAGTGAAGTCGCCAGGCGCCAAATATTGCGAATTATAGCATCACTACTGATTTTTATGTGCCACTGAAGATGTTACACAGTAGTTTATATCATGGCTGTATAATCTACCCTGTTTCAGCGTTGTTTTATGCTTTGTAGCTGCGAGTATAACTGTTGCGCATTTTGCTTCTCAAGTTTTTCTTCGCGCGACGACAAACAGTAGCTGATCACCTTTCGGGCGACAGAACACAAAACTTGCCAGATCTTTCAAACTTGAATAGAATTGGTTTTCACGTTGGCAGAGGAACTTTTATATATCCAAGCATCTTCCGCAGGTAATATATATAATGAGTGAAGCACCTAAGAAGGGAAAATATGCCGGGGAGGGAGATTGATGCGGACAAACGAGATATCATACTGCTTCCCTATTTTGTCTGAAGTAAAACACTAAAAACTGAATAGAAAGGGAACAAAACAAAGACAAAATGATTGGTTAGGGTTGCCATGTATTGCCAATGTCATCAGGGATACATTAATCATCACCAATTAATATATATTATTGATATATGGAGAGTATTTTGTTATCTTTTTTTACATCGTAAAATGTGTTTTCAATGTTTTATGGACGCTCTGGCACCTTTTGGCGCGTCTGTGAAACCTGTGTGTCTTTAAATTTCATGCGGGAAATTAAAAAATGTCCCTCAACTCCGTCCAACGTGTGTCCGAGTTCACGCCCCCAAGGCATGTTGGGTTCACGCCCCCAAGGCATGTTGTGTTTGTTACATGGCTATATCAGGTTCTCTCCGAGGGCCAAAGAAACTGTGATCTCCGGCTTGTGTTTATTTCCTCTTTGGTTTTACAAGTTCCTTTGGTACATACAGAATATATATTTCACTGCCCCTTGGCAGCGGCTAGGCACCAGGGCCCATACTTATAAAGATTTAGGATTCGTCCTAGGATTCGTCCTAACCCTGCGTCCTAAGGTTCGAGGAAAGTCTAAGACGCGTCCTAAGACGGCGGCTTAGGACGAAGCGCTGAGCGCTACATTTAGCAAGAGTCCAATTTGGATTTCATGTAATATCACTACTAAGAGTCATCAGAAAGGTATAAAAATATCAAAAAACACAAGATTAATATTTCTATGATAATTGCTGAAGACTACAACGAATGAATTCATCTATAAGAATAATTGTACCAGATATGCAAAGTTCCGTTCAAAAGACACAAACATTGACATTGTCTTCGCTCTATCGACGAGAAAAATAATATTTTTCAGGACAAGACTTTCATCCTTGGCCGCTTCCGGGCCTTTTCC
>JACEEZ010011054.1:0-10000 GCA_016584305.1 Chionoecetes opilio
CCCCCCCTTATATAAAACCCCCCACCCCCCCCCCTTCCCGCCACCACCACCACCCCACCGCCACCACCCCACCACCACCACCGCCCCCAAACCCCCCATCACCCCCACCACCACACCTCTGAAAATGATCGTTCTGCAAACTCCCCACTTCCATCACCAAATTTCCTCGGACCCCAAAATTACGTATTTTTTGGGCAAGAATTAAAAAAGAGAAGTAACCTATAGCAAAAGACACAACATAGAATTACTGAAGACGGGGCTAGAGTCAATGGAGGAAAAGGAATGATGACAAAAAAAACTGATTATGGACTCTACAAAATACCTTTTTCAAGTTGTCAGTAAAGGAATGAAAAACCTCTACTACACCATAAACCACACAACAACAACAAAAAACAAAACAAAAAACAACAACAACAATAACAAAAAAAACAGAAAACAATAACCAAACCAAAACAACACAGAAACCACCCCAAAAACCCCACAAAAAAAAAACAACAAAAACAAAAAAACAACAACAGCAAAACAGAAAAAATAACAAAAACCCAAAACAACAACGCAAAAAAAAACAACAGCAACAACAGCAAAAAAAACCCCCAAACCCCCAAACAACAGCAAAAATAAAAACCAAAAACAACAACAAAACAACAGCAACAATAACAACACAACAACAAAACACAACAGCCAGCAACAAAAAATAACAGCAACCACAAAAACAAAGCAAAAAAACCACAAAACAAAAAAACAAAACCACAACAACAACAAAAATAAAAACAAAAACAGCAACAACAGAAACAAAAACAACCCCAACAACAACAAAAACCCAAAAACCCACAACAACAGCAACAATAAAACCACAAAACAAAAACAACAAAAACAATAACAACCAACAAAAACAACCCCAATAACAACAAAAAAAAAACAACCACAACAACAGCAAAAAACCCAAAAACAACCACAACAACAAAAAAAACCAACATCAAAAACAACAACAACGCAAAAAACAGCAACAATAAAAACAAAACAAAAACTAAAACAAAAAAAGCAAAAACAAAACAATAACAAAAACCAAAAACAACAACATCAAAAAACCACTGCACTAAATCTAAACGACCCCCCTCCCCTTTAAAAAACTCTTCAATAATATTGTTAAAAAAAAACCATTGTTGTTTTAAAATTTTTGTGTTTTAAAGGGTCGGGGCAGCTAACGGTGATTTGTTATTTTTACCTTTTAAACCCTTGACGAGTCCCTTATGTGAAAAAAAAAAAATGGGGTTTATACCTCACCAGACATCATCCCGTCAAATCATCACAACCCCCTTTTTCCCCTCACCCCCAAATCTTCCCCCTTCACCACTCATCATTTCCCACCCCCTTCACTTCCATATAAAAAACCACCTATTCATACACCCATCCCCTTTCTCCTCCCACCCCTTGCCCTCTCCCTCCCATTCCTTCCCCTCTCCCCCTACTTTTCCCCTCACCCCCCACCCCTCCCCCCTTTCTCTCCCCACTCCTCTAACCTCTCCCCCTATCCCCTCACTTTCCCCCCCTTTCCCCCATCCCCCACTCCTTCTCCTCTCCCCCACTCTTCCCCTCCCTCCCATCACCAGACGCAGGGTACCACGAGGGACACGAAAAGAAAACGGGCTCCCGGGAGCGCGAAGGCGGGGGTGGGGGTGTGGTTGGGCGCTGTGAGGAAGGGAAGCCGGCTAGGCAGGTCGGGGGCAGGACACCCCCACGCCCCCCCAGTGAATAAACGGCTCCCCCGAAGTCCGGCTTTTACCTGTAGATAATGAGGGTAGTGAGGAGGAGGGGAGGGGAGGAGGAGAGGAGGAGGGGGGAGGAGGAGGAGGGGGAAAGGGGAGACGTCAAAAGGAGGTAACGGAAGGTCAAAAAAATCGATGAAAAAAAGTTAAATGCCCAAATGGAATAAAAAAAATTTCTTCTCTCTCTCCCCCTCTTCTCTCTCCTCTCGCTCTCTCCTCTCTCCTCTCTTCTCTCTTCTCTCTCTCTCTCTCTCTCTCTCTCTCTCTCTCTTTTCCTTCTCTCTCTCTTTCTCTCTCAAACAGAAAAAATGTCGCCAAAAATGAGGAAGGGAGACAGGAAAACAGATCAAAATAAAAAACAAAGATGAAAAATTAAGGGGAAAAAAAAAAGAGAAAAACTGAAAAAAAAAAAAAAAGAAAATACAGAAAAAATACAAGAAAAAAGGGATGAATAAAAAAAAAGATGATGTGATGATGAGATGAGATGATGATGATGAGAGTGATGATGATGATGTAATGGAAATGAAATACAAAAGCAAGACGTATTTAAAAAAAGTACGAAAAAAAAAAATAAAAAAATAATACAAAAAAAATCATAAAAAAAACCCTTTGACAATGACAAATGCAAAAAAAAATTTGGGGGCGCGAGGGTGAATAAATCACATCTAAAAATAAATTAAAAAAAAATAAAGTCGACGAAAAAACACCATAAAAAAAATTTTTCACGATTTTTGTTTGTCTGCCCTTTCACAAGCACACACACACAACACGCCGCACACGGGACACACCACACACACACACCCCGCACGCACACACACACCAGCCCCACCCACACACACCCACACCACACCGCACACCCCACACGAAACCACACACGCACACACACACCCCTACCCACACACACCACCACACACACACACACGCACACACACACCCCAATAACACACAACAACACAACACACCACCCCAAAACCACCCAAATAAAAAAAAAAAATAACAAAATAATTTAAAATTTTTACTTCAAAACATATTTTTTTTTAATGGGTAAAAAAACCCCCCCTGACCCCTTGCTGCTTACTGACTGATATTTGATCCCAGGGAAGGAATCTACAGTTTTTCAAAATTTGCCGTTTTTTTTTTTATCTAGTTAACCAAGTACCAGGAAAACTTGGCTCTTTTTAAGCAGGGCCCTTTAAAGTTTGAATGGAATTTTCGCCTCGTTAAAAAAAAAGACTATAGAAAGGCAAGTAAACGATAGAAAGAAATAAATTAATATAGAAAAAATATAGTAAAAGTAGCGTGTGAGGGGTGTTCTGTTGTGGGAAAAGGGAACTGATTTCCCTGGTTTTTTAAAAATTTTACTCAAGGGGGAATGTGGCAGGGTTAAGTAATTAATGAACGGGATGGTCCAAAAATAGACTATATTTCCTTACCAGACCACTGAAAAAAAAAAAAAATTTATTTAAAAAAAAAGGGAACCCCAGCCCTTCCCTGAGGTTTTGGGGGCACAGAGGGCGGCGGCGAGCGCACCCCCAGGGTGAGAGGGGCACCAGGAGGGGGTTCCTACCCCACCACCGCTTGCCCCTCCCGCCCCCCCACCCGCACCACCCCGCCCCCTCATCTGCCACCCCCCGCTGCCACCCCTTCTCTTCTGGTGGGGGGGGAAAAGAAAAAAAATAAGGGGGGGGGGGAAAAAAAGTCATGAAAGTTAACATAAAAGGAAAAAAAAGGGTGGGGGTTATTTTTTGAAAGGGGAAAAAAAAAGGGGGTCATTTTAAGGGGGGGTTCAGTAAAATTGAAAAAAGGCTCTGATCCCCTGAGAATTTTTCACGATAATACTTATTTTGCGTATTTTTAGCCAAAAATTTAAGACACGGATTTTTTCTTTTTTTAAGAAAATTTTTATATTAAATTTTGGCGTTTTTTTTTCAAACTTTAATTTTTATCTCCTTTCCCATAAATGTCTAGTCAATTTGTTTATACCCTCGATAAACCAAAACACCCCCTACTTTTTAAGATGATTTTAGCTGTCGCAGTGAAATTGGATTTTAAAAATTTTTTTTTCATGTCGTACTGAATTTTTCCTAGATTTTTTGTTATTAAAGTCGCGTGCTTTTTGGGAGCGATAAAACATACTCCCAAAACTGCCTATTGCAGCTGCTGTCAATGCTGCAATCAGTTTGGGGAAAAGTCAAATCGTTTTAGAGGTTTAGAAAATATTCACCAAAATGGGGGAAAAAAAAGTTATGAGCATTTTAAAGTTTTTTTGTCTACTGATCTACATTCACTGCACTAAACAGCATTCCAAGAAATTTAAATTTTGTATTTTTGACTAAAAAAAACCCAAATTTTAGGCTTTTGGCCCCGGGCCCCCCCTTTTTTTTTTTTTTTTTTTTTTTACATAAAAAAGGATTTACGCGCCCGAAGGTGTTAGCATTTTTTTAGTTTTTTTGGATCTGTAAAGTATTTGCTTTTATTTGAAAATTTTCCCCAAATTGAAAAAAAACAAAAGATGAGAAAATCACATCTTCACCCTTTTTTCCTGAATATTTGTTTTTTAAAATTCGGTAAAATTTTGCGAGTTTTAAAGGAAAAAACGGGAAAAGGAAGTTTTTCAGAAGAGAGGTCTTCTCCCCTACTCCCCTACTGAGGGCCCTTGAGACGGGCCCCCCGTCTCCAGAGAGGGACAGAGGTGCCAGTTTTTCTATGCCAGTGAAAATCATAAAAAAAATTGTACGGATTTTTTCGGGGGGGAGGGGGGGGGGGAAAATAAACCATAACTCTTTCAATTTTTCTTTTTTTTTTTATAAACTTTGTACAAGCTTGCCCAATGTTCAAAATGGCATGATAATTTTTCTAATATTTTTATAGTTTCTCGGAATATTCGTGGGACGCCCCCCTTAAAAAAGATTTTAGCAGGGGAAAAAAGGATGGGGGGCATTTAAGAAAAAAATTATAGAAGGGGAAAAAAAAGGATGGGGGCATTTTTAAAAAAGATTTATGAAGGGGAAAAAAGGATGGGGGGCATTTAAGAAAAATTTTTAGAAGGGGAAAAAAGGATGGGGGCCATTTAAGAAAGTTTATAGAGGGGAAAAAAGGTGGGGGTCATTTAAGAAAAATTTATAGAGGGGAAAAAAAGGATGGGGGTCATTTTAAAAAAGATTTTCTAAAAAAGAAAAAAAAGGCTTTGGGTAAAGTGATGTATCATTATTTCAACGTTAAAAATGATTATTATCATTTTTCATAAATTGCATTATTATCTTTAACCCCTTGAGGCCCAGAACAAATTCCATTGTAATTTGGGCCATTAGACGGTTTTTTTAGTGACTATAAGCAATTTTTTATACTATGACCTTTTTTATATCCCTTTCCACTAGGAAAATTTGTATATTCAGTGATTTTTCTTAATTTTATGGCTCGCAAAAAAACAATTTTATATAGAAAAGGAAAATTGGGCGTGAAGGGGTTTAAAACGAAATCATTATAACGGGGAAAAAAACACCCAAAAAATCGTCAGGGGTTTCTCAGTTGTTTAGACAAATTTAGGTTTTCTGATCCGAATTCACTTTGATTTTGCTCTATAGGTCAACTTTTTGAATACAGCCATACCCCTCCCTGAGAGCTTTTGCTAATACGGGGGTTTTTGATTTTTAAATCATATTTTTTTTTAAAGAAATATCGAATTACAATGCACGACCGAAAAAAAGGGAATTTCCCAAAATTTAGCAATCAAAAAATCCTGTCTCACCATTACTCCTTTCAAAATTTTCTAATTCAAAAATCAAATTTCATTGTCTGCCTCCTGCATCTTTCTTTTTCTTTCAGTTTTTTTGGATGCTTGGGCGCGCCGCATGCAGGAAAAAATCCGACGTTTTTTGCTACATCTGGGAAAATACCCCTGTCGGGGAGGGGAAAAAACAACACAGGTTTTGTGAAGCGCGCCTAGGGGGCACTTTAAATCAAGCTGGGGGGCCCAAAGATAAGCCTGGGCACCGCACAGGTGTGCAAGCGGCGGGGAAATACCCCCGGCGGGGACGAAGGGCGCGAAAACTTCACAAATTTTGGGGTTTCCGGGGTTGGGGGAGCCTTTTGACCTGCATCGGATTTTACTTCGGGCCCCATAAATATAATGGCATAAAACCGGAAGAATCGGCACAGCCTCCAGTACCCCGATTCCATCTGCCCGCCGTCCATGGTCACGCGAAGAAATTCCGGCCCAGCTTTCACAGAGCTTCCCGACGCGACGACGAGGCCCACCAGTACAGCAGGAGGTATACGAAGAAGGTATAAAGCCAAGATAGTCCGCAGCCCTTTCACAATGTGGTTAATGATCGGGTTTCGGGATCTCAGTTGTCAAGACTTCCTCCGAGCTGTTGGCCTCCAGACCAAAGGAAAAATCTATTTGGCAAGGACGCGCGTATCATTTTCTTTCGTAAAAGGGCATGGGCCAAAGGGGGCACCTGCCGGGGGAAGACCTCGTGTACTGCCGAGGTCGCCGGTCCTTTTTAAAACTCGGCGCCCCTCAATACGACCGAGAGATTGGCGACCTCATTGACAGCTGTAAGCGCTCTTTAAAAGTGTGTGCTCCCCCCAAAAACGGGAACCTTCCCCCAAATCCCTTGCGCACTCCAAACTCTCAAAGAGAAAAATGAAGCAGTGAAGTACGGGTCGACAAAAAACCAATATGAGCAGCACCAAGGGGTATCTGCGTCGACTTGAAGTGGTGAAATTTCTACTGGTCAGCAGTCCGGGTTTTACGAAGTACCCCGCTTTTTATGCATGGGGACAGTCGAGACGAGCCCCGCCTATGTAAAGAAAGAGTGGCCGCGCGAGGCAGTTAGTACCTGGGCGAGAAACTCATAAACGAACCTCTTGTTGACGGGAGAAGATATGTCCACCCACACTTAAGCTTGGGTTAAAGAAAAAGTTTTTACGCGCGCTCGGCAAAGGGTGGGGGGTGTTCAACTACCTGTGCCGAGCCCCTTTTCCCGGGCTGACCCTTGGGAAAAGGAAAGGGCCCCATTTTTGAGGCCCACAGATCGGCAGCTCTAAAGGGCCAGAGTTCCAAAACTCCATGCACGCTAGAGTGCGCCGCGTGGAAAATTTGTCAGGTGGGGAACAAAATTCCGGGGAAAACCCAAAGGGAGCAAACCAGCCAGACTCGTCAGCGCATGATAGAGGCCTTCCAAAAACCGGGGTTTGATGATATTAAGTGCACTTCCCGTTTTCAACATGAGAAGTTTCCCGAAAACCTTGGGCGATGACGACGAGCAGGGGAAAGGTTCCATCGGGGCATGCCCAATGGGAGAGGTACCAGGGGAGGGGGGAGCAGCATGATGGCGGACACTGCTGGTCGCTGAAGAGAGACAACCCAGCGCGCTCACCCCCGGGAAACGAAGAAAAGCGATTTTTGCCGTGAAAATCTGAATTTTTTGTCAGTAAAGCTATTCTTTTACTAAATTATGATAATTATTTATCAAATTTGATGGACTAAAAAAAAAACGAAGAATTTTGGTACGCTGACTTTTTTTTTTTGAGGAAAAAGGAAAAAAAAATCAGGGTTTCTCAGCTGATTTATCCGCAGAATTTTTTTTTTTTACAAAAAATCGATTTTTTAAATTTCTGTAGCAAAAAAACCTGACCTGATGAGCAAAAACCCAAAGGTCATTTTCGGACTAGAGCTCAAAATTAGTCTAATTACGGGAAAAAACCCTGGCGTTTTTCAAACTATGTTTTTGTTACCCGTGTTATAGGCCATTTTAAATGGGAACGAAATGTATGTAGGACCTTTTGGCCAGGGGTAAAACTAACCGTCTTACAACCTGGGACCTTAAAGGACTCTAAATAAACCTAACCTCCTGCCCTAAAAAAACCTAACCAAAACTAATTAAATTAACAAAGGGCCAAAAGTTCGGGGTTTCAAAACGAGGGGTGCGAAACGTCCGGTTACCAATGGGAACAACCCCCCACTCTCTCTCCTCTCTTCTCTCTCTCTCTCTCTCTCTCTCTCTCTCCCTCTCTCTCTCTCTCTCTCTCTCTCTCTCTCTCACAGGGAGGAGGCAAGCAAGCGTCGCACAACTCACTTTAAAAGTTTAGAATCCCTGAGAGAAGTTAGGTGACGCGTCGACGCACATGCGGGGTGGATGATGGTGCCTGGGGGGCGATAGCGGGGGTGGGGGGCGGGAGAGGGGGGGGAGATAAAGACAGGGGAGGGAGGTAGAAAAGGGTGGTTTGGTGTGTGTAGAGTGTGGGGTGGTGGGGTTGGTGTGTGTGTGGGTTTTTTGTGGTTGGGGCGTGTTTTTGTGTGGTTTGTGTGGTGTGTTTGTGTGTGTTGTGGGGTGTGTTTATCATGGTGGCCCTGATCGCCCCTGTTCTGCTCGGGGTTTGCGCAGTCCCTTTAATAAATCGTTCACCGTATAACTTTCCCTTTTTTGACATCCCTTTGCCACTATAACCACTATTGTCATGAGTAGGTTAAAACCCCCTTTACGCCCGATCTTTTCCTTGCTATATAAAAATCGTCGTGTTAGCCTTAAAATTTCGAAAAGAAAATGAATAACCAAAATTAGTTAGTGGGGGAAGGGGACAAAAAAGTTTATATCATAAAAAATTGTTTTAATCACTAAAAAATGTCTAATGGGACCCAAATTAAAGGAAATTCGTTCGGGGGCTCAAAAGGTTAAAGTGTAAATATGCGAAAACCCGAGTTGTCGTTTAATTGTCCCCCCCGTTTCCTCACTACCAAAAACTCCCAATACCCGCTCGTCTATGGGAACAAAAAGTCTCCACCCAAAAAGGGGGTTTTATTTATTTTGATATGGTGAGAGTTATTGGGGTGAGACTCTTGAGCGTTTACCTGTAACAACAACAAAACAAACAAGGTCTTTTCTCTCTAATTCACTCACAATATCGTCTTTCGTTTCTGACTCACATTCTGAAAAAAAATGACAAAAAAAACACCGTCTTTCTCTCCCTTTGTTTAGTTTTTTTGCTTTTTAAATTTCCGGTTTCATTAATCGGGGCTTAAATAAAAGAACTCTTTTTCCCACTCCCTTCGGGTTTCCATATAAAAACCCCCCTATTATCCCCCACTCCTCCCCCTCTCCACCCCCCCCTCTCTCCCTACCCTTCCCCCTCTTACCCCCCTCCTCCACCTCTCCACTACCCCTTCCCCTCCCCCCACTCCTTCCCCTCCACCCACTCCTCCACCTCTCCATTTACTCCTTCCCCTCTCCCCCCACTCCTTTCCCTCTTCACCCACTTCCACCTTCCCAAATACCCCTTTCCCCTCCCCTCCCCCCCCCGCCACAAACCCTCAGATGTATACCTATGCATCTATTGTTCTTTAAAGGGTAAAGGGAAAAAAGGTCCCATGGCCCCACGTGAACCAACCCCCCTTGGTCAAACCCCCAAAAAACAATGATAACACGCATGGGACGTGCCGCATAACCCGCCCACTAAAAAGGATTTACACTAATTTTCGTAACATTATGTTTTGAGCGTGAGATCTGTGGTGTGTGTATGTGTTTGTGTGTGTGTGTTTTTGTTTGTGTGTGTGGTGTGGTGTGGTGTGTGTGTGTGTTGTTGTGTGTTTTGGTGTGTTGTGTGTGTGGGGTTGTGTGTGTAACCTTGGTCATACTAAAAGGGGAATGTAGAGAAGCGAAATCATGTCGGGGAATGTCCGGGAAAAGCAAAGGTATATCATCGTAACATTCTGTCATATATAATAACTCGCATATACAAAATTGAATTACAACTATTACACACATTGTAACAAATATTACAACGTGGATAATATTTTGAATTCAATAAAATAGTAGTGCAAGTTATTTATGGTAGAAGTGATTCTGATGACGGGTAAGCTTTATGAGGCATTGAGGTAGGATTTTATAGCTTTCCCCTTTATTTTTATAAAAAGGAAAAGTGTTATTATGTTAGTGAGCTAGGTTTGTTAGTTATATAGTTATTAGTTGTTAATAGTTTCTGTTTTAGTTTTTGATAGTTAGTTAGTTAGTTAGTTAGTTAGTTAATATAGTTAGTTAGTTAGTTAGTAGTTATATAGTTAGTTAGTTAGTTAGATGTATAGTTAGTTAGTTAGTTAATTAGTTGTATAGTTAGTTAGTTACTAGTATGTTAGTAATTTAGTTAGTTAGTAAGTAAGTTAGTTAGTTAGTTAGTAAGTAAGTTAGTTAGTTAGTTAATAGTTAGTTAATAGTTAGTTAGTTAGTTAGTTA
>JACEEZ010011054.1:15000-17500 GCA_016584305.1 Chionoecetes opilio
GGAATGTTCAAAGGATGACATTCCACTGCCAGCAAACATCTCCCCTGGGGGTGTTCACAACCCTGGCCTGGGATAACATCGCCGACTTGAAGAGGACACTAAGTGTAGCAGGTACTTTCACAGAGTCAAGGGCCCATTGCTGTCCAGTTCCAGGTTGGCAGGCTCTGTGCCAGAAAAGGGTCCTGCCAAGATTACCAAGTCCAAGATAAGAAGCATCACTCCTGACCGCATCAATTCTGCCAATATAAAATTTTGGGGCGGCGGGCGGGGCCCACCCAGGATTGAGACTGCGTAATGTCGACACTACAAAGAGGTCCCGGATTCAAAGACCAAGAACCCTATCTGGCTTCTTACTCGAATGTCAGACATGAGAACCAGTCCATCAGCAGTTGGACTGGGTTTTTAAAAATCAAAATCCGCAGAGACATTGCAGTGGTCCAGGAAAACTGTAAGCTACCCTGCCCACTATCAATGCTCCCGCAACAGAAATGTCCAACTTTAATGAAGTCTTGGAGCAAACGCATGCCATCATGCAGTCCTTACAGCTTAACAAGATTGTGTGCGTGTTTGATCAGCACTCTATGCCAAAGCTGCCGAGGTTCTCTGGAAACAAGAGAAGTTCAAGAACATTATCATCAGGATGGGCGTCTTCCACACAATCTGCAACTCCTCTCCACCATAGGGAAGAGGTTTCAGGATGCAGGTCTTAGAGATCTGTGTGTGGAATCAGGTGTCATCGCAGAAGGATCAGTGTCAGGGGTGAAGGACGGCCGGAGGGACAACAGAGCAGTGAGACTGCACAAGCTGTGTATGAAGCACTGATGAGGCTTGCATGGAAAGGCTTCCTTCCATGGCTAGGAGAAAACCATTCAAGGAAAATAACCATCTGGATGGAAAACTGAAGAACATCAAAGCTTCCACAGCAATGTGTCTCAGGGAACCTTCAAGAAGCGATGGAAGAGTGAATCATGCACACATATCCTGAAGCTTTTTCCAAGTTATCTTGAGACCCTAAGAGATGAACACAACCTCTCAGCATTCTGGATGTCATACCTGGACATGGTTGAGATCATGCTGGGGCCTGGTTCGAGCCTCCAGAGAAGGCAACTGGATGCTTCACCTAGGAGCAATCCGACAGATGATACCGTGGTGTTTTTCCTATGACAAGGTGAAAATATGCCCGTTCCCCCGACCTACTACTATGCCATGATGTCTCTACTGCCCATTTAACACCAGAGGTCCATGAACACTTCATGCAAGGTGGCTTTTTGGTCCAGATCGGTAGCAAGAATCCCTTTGGGGCGGATTCCCGTGGACCAGACCAAACGAAGAGACGATCAACAAAGACACCCAGACACCAGGGGGCACAAAGGCTTCAGCCTGAAAGTGGAGCTGTCGCCAGGTACTACCTGACATCGGAGTATCGCAGCAGATTTTCTTGGGCAGCTCAGGGCCATGGTTAGTAGGCCAAAAGTATACTGACTTCAGCCACCCAGACCTACAGATGCCCAGGATTAGAAGAGATGAGGCCGATGTCCAATCTTAGTTCAACTGATGGAGACCAGCTGTTGAACCCCTTCAAAGCAGAGCAAGGAGATCTTGTCAGTTTGTCAACTGCGACTACAGCACCCCCAGAAGTTGCCAAAGACCTTCTAGGGGCCTACAGAATAGGAGAGGATGCATATCAAGCCTTCAAGGAAGAGCGCCTGGAGACCGATACGCCAACTATACAGTTTCATGACACGATGACGAAGACGAACTGAGAACGTTCACTAACATCAGAATGAAGCCACGCTCACAAGGCCATGCCAAGGAGGCTATCTTGAAGGCTGACAGGAACCTATTTGGCCAGATGATCCTTGTTTTTCTGAGAAACAGAAAGCTCAAAATGAGTGATGTCTTGGCTCATCCCCCGGGGCCCTTTGCCATGGGCACTTGCCCGCGGTGATGGGTTTTCTCCGCAAGACCAACAAGGCTGCCTAGCAAGGGAGTTGGAGAGGAATGGGGTTTCTCCTGCAGAGGTGATCCCGAGCCCCCTGCTACCATAATTGATGGGATGAGCCTGGTCCAGAAACTGAAGGAAACGAAACACCTTTTCACAGCTTGCAGGCACAGCACTGAGTCACGTTGTCCCTGAGGGTGCTAAGAGCAGGCGCATTGATGTTGTGTTTGACGTCTACAAGGAGAACATCCATCAAGATGCAGAACGAGCCAACAGAAGCGCAGGCCACAGGGATCCATTTCAAGAACATTCAAACCTGGGCACAACATCCAGCAGTGGAGAAAGTTACTCCCGGGAGTTCCTCCAACAAAGGGAAGTCTCATCAAGTTCTGGTAGAAGAATGGAAAAAACCACAGCACAGGGAGAAGCTCGAGGGGCAAGGAGCTGTATGTCACATGTGAGCAGCTCTGCTTTAAGATCACCAAGAGCAGTGGGAAGAGGCTCCTGAGCTTAAGTCAAGTCAAGAAGAAGCAGACACACGCCTCCTTCTCCATGCAC
>JACEEZ010011055.1:0-12500 GCA_016584305.1 Chionoecetes opilio
GTTGGACCGGTCGTCTAACGAGGGCTTTCACCCCCGCCTGCGGGTACTACATAAGTGACGTGTCACACGTCCGAACCGAGTCTTTTCACCTCGTATCTCAGGAACTATGTATGCATCGTAGCGAACATTCACGTTAATTATTAGAAAGGAAATACTAAAAACTATAAAGCGCGGTCACACGAGCAACTTTTCTGGCAATATTACAGCCGGCAACACAAACGCGGCCCAAACTCGGCTATAATTGCGCTGTTTTTTGAAGACCAACATGTCGGTCGTTCGGCAAGGCATATTGCTGCAATTCCTTCCACTAATGGATATTATTTGACATTAATTTTTAATGCACGCTCTAATTCAATATACAGAAGCTAAAATAAACACCTACATACTAGTACATAGTAGCAAGAACCGATTACAATACGAATTGTAAAGTCTTGTACATTTTTTAAAACGTTTTGAAGGATATAATACACTTAGGAAAATTTACATGAGCTAGGGATGGTTTTCTATTTTCTTTGTTGACTGTCTATAAATAACTGAAATTTTTAGGGGATACTGAACTGGATAAACTTATTTATTCACACTGACGCGCTTCCATACACAAGAATCCATTTCAATCATTCACCACCCTATTTGTGAACCAGTTTCTCCCTATTTATCCCTATTTTTCCAAAGACGCTTCTTCAGATACGGCATGAGAAGCCGAAATTGCCATTAAAACTCGGCTACCTCTGTGAAAGTCCGTGTGACCAAAACACGGCAAGGTATTGCCTTTGCTGAATATTGCCCGCTGAATATTGACGGAAAAGTTGCTCGTGTGACCGCGGCTTTAACAGGCTGATTGTTACTGCTATATTTCATGTTCTGACTGAGCAAATGCGTTACCGAATCCCGATTAGTGTGTGGTTATTTTGTAATGACTGGACAAGACGTATGTGAGTGTTCCAAGGCAATGCTGGATTCCTTACTGAGAGAGAGAGAGAGAGAGAGAGAGAGAGAGAGAGAGAGAGAGAGAGAGAGAGAGAGAGAGAGAGAGAGAGAGAGAGAGAGAGAGAGAGAGAGAGAGAGAGAGAGAGAGAGAGAGAGAGAGAGAGGAGAAGAGAGAGAGAGAGAGAGAGAGAGAGAGAGAGAGAGAGAGAGAGAGAGAGAGAGAGAGAGAGAGAGAGAGAGAGAGAGAGAGAGAGAGAGAGAGAGAGAGAGAGAGAGAGAGAGAGAGAGAGAGAGAGGAGAGAGAGAGAGTAACTGGAGCTTTATGTCGTGAGAGAGAGAGAGAGAGAGAGAGGTGAGAGAGAGAGAGAGAGAGAGAGAGAGAGAGAGAGAGAGAGAGAGAGAGGTACCATGAGGCAAGGATGGGTAATGTCACCGTGGTTATGCAACTTGTTTATGGATGGAGTAATAAGATAAATCAAAGCAAAATCTAACCTAGCCATTACCGTCGGCGAGTTTTCCCGATTTGTGTAGGGATAAAAATATCGGTAGACGACAGTACCAGGTACCATAAGGCAAGGATGGGTAATGTCACCGTGGTTATGCAACTTGTTTATGAATGGAGTAATAAGATAAATCAAAGCAAAATTTGGTGATGTTGGTATAGACTCAAGCGTATTCATTGGCTCGTCAAGTAACACTTAAACCATGATGTACCACTACTTATTATGAGGAAAGACAACAAAAGGAACTCAATTAATAAGGTATTTTAATACTATCATAGCCATGAACATGTACAACCTACAAAAAGAAGACTACGACGATGAAAAAATTTCGAGTTGTTTTGAGCGAAATTGATATTCCAGGGGCTATATTTCCGGTTACCGGTCATTTCGCCCACACGTCAATTCGCCCACAAGACATTTCGCCCACATGTAAGAGTCAATTCGCCCACTCTAAAGTCAATTCGCCCACACGATCCATGTCACGGAGTCATGGTCTATATCTTCCTCTGGCAGAAATGGAATGAACCACCAGTAACCTTGGGCGAAATGACGGTAAATTTCTAGGGTTTGCCCATACTCTCCCACTTCCCCCAAACAAGTTTGGGGACCTGTGGGAATGCGGGGTTTTAGGTTAAATTATGCGTCGGAAACACGTAATTAAAGAGTTGTGTAGGGGGAGTAAAATTCCCTAGATCTAGGGTAATTTCCTTAGATCTAGAGAAAATTGCATAGCCAAAATAAACCTAACCTAACCAAAATTAACCTACCCTAGCAGGGGGCCTGACCCACCGATATATGCTGGTGTAATTAGCACATTTGGATAGAGTAGCATTAAGGATTTTGTTAAACCTAAGTGGTAACTCAAGGCGTGGGCGGTTCCCGCAAAAGCAAGGCGCGGGCGTTGTTCTGTTCCCGCCAGACGCCCCAAGGCGTCAGTGTGTAACGAGACCTTGACGTACCGAGTCAGGCCCCTCGTTCTCCTAGCATTAAAAGAAACTAAAGTGACTATTCCGTATCCTTTCCCTGCTGAAGGATACCTTTCCAAGCCTAGACTGAACCACCACACCTGGTGGCAGCGGTAGGATTTCACAAATTCCCACCTTGGAAGAGGGGAATGTGGATGTATTTTTCGTTAGTTTTGAGAAACTTGAAGCAGGATGAACCACCACAGATAACCTAACCTAACCAAATCTAACCTAAGCTAACATAACCTAACCAAATCTAACCTATCATAACTTAACCAAATCTAACCTAACCTAACCAAATCTAACCTAACCTCCTAGCGGGGGGTTGGGGGGGTTCTCGACACACTAAACAAATATAACCTAACCTCCTAGCTCATAGACTCAATAGTGTGGGCAAAATGACTCCATAGTGTGGGCGAATTGACCTGTGGGCGAAATGACTCCATGGTGTGGCGAAATGGCATGTGGGCGAAATGACCGGATACCATATTTCCGTGCTCGCTGACAACATAGAGAAGACCTGAGGTGATGGTTGATGTACAAAGGCTTCTAAACCAGGAAAACAGTCACAGCAGAGTCTCATTAAGAAGTAAGCAAGTGGTAGGGACACATTACGTACCTACCAGTTGCTTACCTTTTGACGAGGCTCTGTTATGACTGTTTTCTTGGTTTAGAAGCCTCTGCACATCAGCCATTACCTCAGGTCTTCTCTATAGTGTTGTCAGCGAGAACAGAACACAGTAATATAGCACCTGGAATATCAATTTCGCGCAAAATAACTCGAAATTCTTCCATCACCATAGTTTTCCCTTCGTAGGTCCACCCGCGGCGACCCCGCCTTATCCCCACAATGCACCGATATAAACAAACCGTGACGTAGTTATGGATAGGGTCCATTGGATGAACTCTGTCCAATAGTGCTTGTCTTCAGAGAAACAATTCCTCTTGGTAACCCTCTCGCGACGCTGTCCCTGGCGAAACTGACGGTTGGCCTCACGACCAGCACACACACGGTGCGATCCGGTCTGAATCGGATGAGCTGGTGGATCTAAAAACCAAACACTGCTTGGTCGCCATCCGACCAGCTGACAGTCGGTCGGACAGACCAAAATCACCCCACTCACGATCCAATCTGGTCGGATCCAACCAGATCTGTCTGATGGTCTCAAGACCAGATCGCACCGTGGATGGGGCCCTTAAGAGGAGTGGTTCTCTGACGGCTCCTAAGCGACCAGCAAACTAGTAGCCCGAGAATAAAGAATGTGTCATGGGTCGGGAACTATTAGCCGAGAATAAAGAATGCGTCATGGGTAACAAATGAAGCAGAGTCGAGAAGCCGTTCCAGTCACACGTCACCTCCATTGTACCATTAGATGATTTTTAGTGACTATAAGCAATATTTAATAGCTATGACCTGTTTAGTATCCTTGTCCACTAACTCATTTGGTATTCTTTAGTCACTTTTTGTAATTTTATGGCTAACAACAGATAAATTTATATAGCAAAGGAAAGATCTGGGCGTGAAGGGGTTAATGTTGCGTTATCGTGTGTGTTTACATATCTCCCTCTCTCCTAACACACGCATGATACCGTTGATACGTAAAGGTTTCCACAGTGTAGTGTTTGTTATTGGCATCTATCCATCATGTACCATCTATAATAATATAAGCGAAAGTGTGTCTGTGTGTGTGTGTGTGTGTGTGTGTGTGTGTGTGGTGTGTGTGTGTGTGGGTGTGCGTGTGTGTGTGTGTGTGTGTGTGTGTGTGTGTGTCCGCGATAGGTGCCGCCCCCAGTGTTCCAATCCCATCATATGGCACAGTTTTGGATCCGGGTCGACCAGAGGCACATTTTAAGCCCACTTATGAGATGATCCGATCACATTTTTTTTTGTAGTAGCCTATTAGCGAGAATTGTGAAGAAAAAAAAGTGGGTTGCAAGAATTGAGGAAACCTTGATGTAGGGTGATGGGTAATGGGTGAGTGAATGGGTGGGGTGATGGGTAATGGGTGTGGGGTGATGGGTGAGTGAATGGGTGGGGGGTGATGGGTTGGGGGTGATGGGTGATGGGTGAGGGAATAGGTGGGGGGTAATGGGTAATGGGTGAGTGAATAGGTGTGTGGTGATGGGTAATGGGTGAGTGAATGGGTGGGGGGTGATGGGTAATGGGTGAGTGAATGGGTGGGGGAATACATACATTTCTACATCCATGATTTCAGGAAAGTTAGAAGGGGCTATCTGGAGAGTCTGTGTTTGATGGGCCGAGGCCCACCAATAGCCCTCCGAAGGAGCTAGCCAAAAAGTCCGCCCGGAGGGCAGCTTTGCGGCTAGTTAGGAATATACGTGACAAGAGTACCCTTTAAAAGTCCTTATGAGTACTTCTAGGTAACCCCCTCCTTAATCAAATAGAATATATAGAGGAGGTCTTAAATTAAATATACGAGAAAAAAATAATAGGGAAAAACTGGTTCACAAATAGGGTGGTAAATGATTGGAATGGACTCAGTAGACAGGTAGTTAGTGCGGAGTCAATATAGGGAGCTTTAAAAGGCGCGCTGGAACATTTCATGGATGGGAATGGAAGGTGGATGTAGGTAGTGTTAGGTGACAGGAACTACCACGTGTGGGCCTCGCGGCCTCTTGTAGCTTCCCTATTTTTTTTATTTTCTTATGTTCTCTCTCTCCTTCTCTCCCTCCTTCTCTTCTCTCCACTTATGCTAATGAGCAGACATAATCCAAAGCTTTAGGTCCAAGTCTGCCTTATTAGACGTCAGAATATCACCTAATTGGCAATATATCTTTGCTCCCCCTTCCTCCTCCTCCTCCTCCATTTCCTCCTCTGCCCTCCTTTCCTTTTTCTTCTTCCTGAGGAGCGGGGATCGTGCTTGGGGACCCCGGCGTTAATTGTTATTCCTGCTCGTAAAAGGACACTGATTGGCAGGAACGAGAGTAGCGACAGGAAAAAACGCGACTTATAATTCATGAAGAATTTTTTTTTTATGTGATAATGTTTTGTATTTCTGTTTTGAAAAAGCAATTGAACCAAACATTAGTAGTATAGATAGATACTTTGATCCTATCTAGACCCCTTTTTCAAGTACCAACTACAAGGTTTTGCTGTACAAAGCGCCACCCACCAGGACGAGTTTGGTGGACTCGAACCGCTGACCCAATGGCGAGGACTCTGCAACCCAGTCCCTGATTTTCCAACGCGCCACCCTGGCGGTTGTTTGATTAGTAGTAGTTAAGAGTAGTTGTTGTAGTAGTAGTTGTCAATAAATCATCTTTATCTATATTTTGTATGTGTCCAAAGATTTGTGAATAGTGTGTGTGGGGGTGTGTGTGTTTGGGGTGTGTGTGTGTGTGTGTGGGTGTGTGTGTGTGTGTGTGTGTGGTGTGGTGTGGTGTGGTGTGTGTGTGTGTTGTGTGTGGTGTGTGTGTGTGTGTGTGTGTGTGGGGTGTTGTAAAATACATAAAGAAAAACGCATTAAAAACATGCGGGGTTAAGATTTCAACTTTTAGGGAAAATTATTAAAGGGAATACCGAAACTCTCAAAAGAAATGATCCTTTCCGACGGGGCACAGTAAGATCAAAATAGAGGCTATCACGACTTAAACCACCCATTTCTTAAACCATTTATGCGGATAGAAGCTATTTGGGGGAAAGTTTATACAGATAGAAGCGTTTGGCAAAGTACCGAAGGTTTATTACGGATAAAGCTGTTTGGGAAAGTAACTGAAAGTTTATACCATAAGAGCCTAATCGGCGAAGGCGACTACCCGTAGAAAACCACAACGTGCCACGTGCGGCGTCACCCGGAGTTTTACCTGTGGGACTTGCTAGGCGTGTGTCTCAAACCACACACCAAATTTCAACAGTCGGTACACCGTTCTCAGCTTTAAAGATAACGTTGTTGACACCCCTCACGCGGCACGCGCCACGCACCATGCCCACCCCTCCGTGAAAAACATGTCAATAAAATAGGATGAATCAGAGGGGAGATCGCTTGTCAAACGAAGCGGGGTTCCAAAAATTAAGCTCCTGAAAAACGTTTTACGGGCGGGGGGGCGGGTCGGGGGGGTGGGTTTGGGTCGGGGCGGGTCGGCCGCTTAAGTGAAAAAAATCCCGTATCTACCGAGGACTCACGAGCGCTTCCCCGCTCGCTCGTAACGAGATAAAAAGCTATTTGGGGAAAGTTTATACGAGATAGAAGCTATTTGGGAAAGTACTGAATTTTTTTATACGAGGATAGCAGCTTTTTGGGGGAAATTTTATCGAGATAGAAGCTATTTGGGGAAAGTTTATACGAGATAGAAGCATTTGGGGAAAGTTTATACGAGATAGAAGTTATTTGGGGAAAGTTTATACGAGATAGAAGCTATTTTGGAAAAGTTTTACGACATGGGACGCTATTTAGGAAGTTTATACGAGGTAGAACGCTATTTGGGAAAAGTTTATACGAGGTAGACGTTATTTTTGGGAAAGTTTCAAGTGCGCCCCTTTCCCAGCATTCCGTAACTCTTTGGTGGTGGCGGGCGGCATATTCCCCAACTCTATGCCAGTCTGTGGTTTCCCAGTGAAGACGCTTGGCTGTAGCTCCGATACCAACCATGGGATATTCTCGAAAATAACCTCATTGTGATTCCCACCAAAGTTATTACTAGATCTCATGGAAACAAACGGTCCAGGGGTTCTAAAACTGGGGTTCGCGACCCCTCGAGAGGTCGCGAGTCTTCTGGGGGTCGCGAGATTTCTAGAATGTGTAAACCAAAGTAACACATACCTTTTGGTGTAACAAACTTTAGATAACACAATATTCATAATTAATGATTATTCTTTTGTATCTATTTTCAGTATAAAACAAAACAATGATTAAAACTTCCTAGGCTTAATACATTACTCACAAAAAAAGTAAGGTGACGACATAATCTGACTGAAAAAAAAAAAGTCGCCACCACTTCACACGTCCAGTAGCCATATAAGGCTACATACGTACTTGTATCATTATAGAACGGCAGCCAGGGGCCTTCAGCCTAGATGAGAAGAATACCAATATTGGAGTATGTGACATCTCGGTGTAGCGTGGATGTTTTGAAATGGCCGTCTGGCCGGGTACCAATGGTTGGGTGTGACCCCTGGGGGCCCTTAAAGTAATCTTCCAGACCATTTCATCATTCCTGATTTAATGCAGTCAAAATATAGCCATGATCGAGTATATCAACAATAGTTTGTCACATTTTGCATCCAGTCCCCCGTTTTTAAATGATCCGCATTCAAAATCTGTAAATTCCCCGTGCTCTCAAAAAACAACTGTTATCAGCAGAAAGAACGCACCATGGTCGGCGACGTCACAAACAGGGAGCCTCCCATACTGCCTGATACATATGCGTGGAGACTCTGAGAAAAAAAGTAGTAGGTACTTGGGAATTTTGGGTGTTTTTTGATATATTTTTTGTGCGATGCGGTATGTACTTGCATCCTGTGTGGGTTTCAGCGTGGGGGCTGTGCCTTTACCGAGAGCTTAGCAAACCCCTTTGCAAACTGTGGGGCGACGATATATTTGTGCAGATGTGTGCAGCGGCGGCAAGTGGCGGGGAGCGGCGGGTAGTAGCAAGGCCACCGAGATGAGAGGCTGCAGTACCCGGCTAAATACCAGCCGCTCCCCGTCGCTCCAAAGGTCTGCACACATATATCTTTGCCGTGTGGGTTTTGAATGGGTGCTAAGCTCTCGGGAATGGCACGGCTTTCTTGCCGTGCCCATGCAGGATGCAAGTATGTGCCATTGTCGTGCAGGAAAACGGCCCACGTCGTAAAACGTCCCGCGGAAGCTTATTTAACCTAAAACTCCCACAAAACCCAACCAAACCTATCCTAAACCTACGTAACCTAAACCAGACCTAAACATAACTTATATATAACTTAAATTAAACCTAGAAAACTATATGTGGCGATCTGAGGGGAAAAAAACATAAAGAAAATACAAGAGGCCCTGAGACCTATACACTTGGTAGTTCCTGTTAAATTAACACCATAGCTACATCTGCCTTTCATCCCATCCATTAAATTGTCTAGTCTCCTTTTTAAAACTCCCTATTGACTCCGCATTGACCACCTGACGACTGAGTCCCTTCCAGTCATTTACCACCCTACTTATGAACCATTTTTTTCCCTATTTCCTTTTTATGTCTACGCTTTCCAGCTTGAGTACGTTACTGCGTGTTCTACCCTGGGGTTACTAGCCGTAAGAACTTTTTCCTACATCCCTTTATAATATCCCTTTAACCACTTTAAAAAAATTCGCCCCCCAGATCGGGAAACATAGTATTTAGGTTTAGGTTAAGTTATATTTTAAATTATGTTTAAAGGTCTGGTTTAGGTTAGGTTAGGCTTAGGATAGGTTTGTTTTAGGTTTTGTAGAGTTATTTAGGTTAAAAAAGCGTCCGCGGGGCGATTTACGAAGGGGGCCGATTTCATCACAAACACCGTGTCGCACAAAAAATATACCAGAAGCACCCAAAAAATTTTTCCCAAGTACTACATTTTTTTCCCGAGGGCTCCGTGTGTCTGTGTCGGGCGGGGCTGGAGGCTTACCTCTTGTGTCGTCGCCAGCAAGTTTTCGCGCCACGGCTGGAATGTGGCTGTTGTTTTTTTCCCGCGCTTTTTTTCAAAAGTCATGTTTTAAAGGGGAAATAAGGCGTGAAAATGAAAAATTTTTTGTGGATTAGGTATTTTGAATGTACATTCAACATAATTAGCAAAGAAAAATGGGTCTGGACGATTACTTTAAAGTGACCCTTTTTTCGGGCTAGCATAGATATTGGAGATACCACATAAAACTACCTTTACATGGTCAAGTACATCCCCAGAGTGTAAAATGACTAATGCCGAGACGATAGCCTGCCTGTTTTAGATCCCTTGCCAGACGGCCAAAAAGGGCCAAAAAGGGCCAAAATTTCGAGCTAGCAAGATATTGAAGAACCGATCGGAACCACTTTTACATGAAATGAGTATATTCCCCAGAGTCAGGAACGGAACCCATGCCAGAACAAGATTCCTCGGAATGGTGCCGCCAGAAGCCGTAAGTGAGCTCACGCGACCCCTGCCACTCATCTAGGCTAGCACAACATTGAAGATACCGTGGGAACCAACTTAGATTGAATGGAATACTTCCCCAGAGTAGGAACTTACCCATACCCGGACAGAATGTTCCTTTGCAAATGGTGGCAGCCAGAAGCCCTTAAATGAGCCCCACGACCCCGCCACTCATCTAGGCTAGCACAAACATTGAAGATACGATGGAACCAAAATAGATTGAATGAATACATTCCCCAGAGTATGAAATGACCTCTACCAGACAAATTTCCTCTGCAATGGTGCCGCCAGAAGCCCTACAAAATGGGTCTTGGACATGTTTTTTTAACACCATATATGCATTTCAAATGCGTATTTGTATGGGTTTCAGGATTGCAAAAATTACCAAAAATGTCTAAATTCTCGAACTAACACAAACAAGGTCTTTACCAAAAAAAAATTAAAGCGCATTTCAACTCAAAACTGATAACATAACTATGCAAACCATTACACATGACTAATACATATAAATACGTATAATGTGGATGTTAAACTGATTTGAGGTTGTGTGTAAGTGATTATAAACCCAGGAACAAAATTGTAGCAAATATCCAGACTAGTAACTGTGCTATACTGTAACTTCGACAAAGAATGGATTGAAGCATTGGTAACAGTAGCCACACTTGGACACTATGTACATTAGGCATAGGTATAGGGTAGGGTATCCCGAGTTTGTGTTCCCCCCAGTTAGTATGAAGGTAGTAGGTAAATAGATAGTAATAAATCAATATTGTCTGGCAGCTCCATACTATACACAGCAAATATTGGATATTGTTTGCAGACTGGCGCTAACTACTCGCGACAATTAACCAAAGTTTAACATGCCTAACAAACCCAATGTGCCACGGCATATACAACGTCACTCACAAATGTACAGCTTATAGAGTAAGTTGACGATAGAAATTTCAGGCATTCTTTTGCACATTCCTCGCGGGACGAGTTTCTGTCCTTACTATCTTATTACTGAATATTTTTATATAGGATAATACTTTTAACATATTATAGTACAATTACCTAAAGCAAGTGATTTTGTTTTTGCTAAAAGTGAGAGGATCTTTTCCGTTTGGTGACCGCCACAGAAACTATTGAACATATAGGCTATCTCTCTCCCATGCAGTTTCTTTATCCTCGTTCAAATTGTCATTTTTTTTGTGAAAGAAATTGGATAATAAAAGTTTTACAGAAAGTTAAAGCCTTTCAACGTTTTAGCTTGCATAAGTTTGTTAAGAATCAAATTGTGTGGAATTGTGAGAACACGCCTAAATGCCTAACCTATTGTAATAAAAATATAAAATAATACCTTGACTAGCTCATTTTATATGTCCTTTACTCCAAACTATTTAATCTAACTAACCACTACTTAACCTAAAACTACTATACCTGTAAGTCCCTCACAGTGTCCATGACTCATGTTCTGTTTAATTATGTGCATTAAAATAATTTCAGTACTTGTGTGCGTACCGTGTGAAGGGTAATTACTGTGAAGTTTTAAGTTTCGTTGGAAGTACATCTTTTCGGTCAAATAACATGTTTTCGAATGACAAACTCGTGGTTACCTAGTTTATTCATAGCATCTTACTATAGTTATCTGGTGCTCTCCATGTTTTTGCCATGTCTAGGCATGTATTTCGCGGGGGTCGGAGCCCGCCCAATGAGGACAAGACAGGATCATTTTAATTTTAGACAGAATTTGGGACAGGGCAAGACAATGCTATTTTCAATAATTTGTTTGCATCTGCCTTTTACACTCAGGAAAGCTTCCTTGTTTTAATTTGCAGTTGTTTATGTTCGGTATCTTCAATGTTTTGTCTAGCCTAGATGAGTGACGGGGGTCGTGGGCTCACTTTAAGGGCTTCTGGCGCACATTGCGAGGAACATTTTGTCTGTAGGGTCATTTCCTACTCTGGGGAATGTATTCATTCATCTAGGTTGGTTCCATTCGGTATCTTGCAATGTTGTGCTAGCCTAGATGAGTGGCGGGGTCGTGAGGCTCACTTTAAGGGCTTCTGGCGGCACCATTGCAGGTAATATTTGTCCTGGTAGGGTCTTTCCTACTCTGGGGATTATTCATTCATCTTAAGTTGGTTCCATGCGGTATCTCTTCAAATGTTTGTTGCTAGCCTAGATGATGGCGGGGTCGTGGGTCTCACTTTAAGGCTTCTGCGGCACCATTACAGAGGAAATATTTTGTCTGGCATGGGTCATTTCCTACTCTGGGGAATACTCAGTCATGTAAACGTGGTTCCGATCCTCTCTCTGTATCTAATCATATCTCTCTAGCTCGAAATTTTTGGCCCTTTTTGGCCCTTTTTGGCCCGTCTGGCAGGGCTAAAACGCGGGCTATTCGTCTGCATTAGTCATTTCACACTCTGGGGGATGTACTTGTCCCATGTAAAGTTGTTTTATGTGGTATCTCCAATATCTATGCTAGCCCGAAAGGGTCCCACTTAGGGCCCCGCAGGGGTCACAACCCACCAGTGGTACCGGCAGGACGGCCATTCAAACTCCCACGCTACACTAGATGTCCACGATACTCCACTATTGGTATCCTTCTAATCTAAGGCTGAAGGCCCCCTGCTGCCGTTCTATTACTGCCCGACTCCTTGTTCTTGCATTACAATCCACATCACAATCAAGAACTTTATTTAAGGTCAGACTTATTTTTTTTGCTGCGTGTAAAGCCAATACTAAGGTAATATACGTAGCTTGCACTGATTACGGTATATTTAGTATTCATAATGTTGTACCGAATATATTAATGTATGCTTAGAATGTTATGATACGGAGGCAATACGACCTGCCCTGTTGTGTGTGTGTGTGTGTGTGTGTGTGTGTGTGTGTGTGTGTGTGTGTGTGTGTGTGTGTGTGTGTGTGTGTGTGTTATGTGGTTAATCTAGCTGTATTTACGGGCCTGAGCAACGCTCGTATGGCCCCATTCTCCATATCAATCATTCTTCTCATCCATCCTTAGTGTGC
>JACEEZ010011055.1:17500-20784 GCA_016584305.1 Chionoecetes opilio
TCAGCTGGAAAGTAGTCCTGTAGGGAACAGTAGTTGCATAAAATATTGCTATAGGGATATGAAAGCTCTAATTCCGTACCACACAACCTTTATGAAAATTTTAAGCATTATATATTGCATAATAATCATATAGGGATATTTTTGATGTTTCTAAAAAATACTGCAGTGAGATTGCACGAGTGACGTCAGAAATTGGCGGAAGGGTTCAACCGTTAACCCCGGTTCACTTAAACTCATGCGTCACGGGGCACGAAGGTTTGGTGATGGTGATCCATGGCTGTGGTGGATTTTTATTAGGAGGTAATAACGAGAAACCAAAGGAATTTTTATTTGTGTGTGCGCACAACTCATCTTGCAAACGAAAGGTTATTGCATTGTTAAACTGCCACATTGGACTTTAATAGAAAATCTGTAGAAAATAGTTTTGTCGATAATACCATTAATACTTTAGTTATACAAATCACCCATCCCGTAGCCTTTATAACATCGGTACCCGTCCATTTGCCAGCCGCCCAGGGATGTATCTCAATTTTAAAAAGGAAGTTGAAAGGACTATTTCTCATAATAAGTGTTTAATGATGTGATATAATGCTAGGGTACATTGAGGCTTTTAAAAGTAGGGGGATAATTTTTTTTGGGATTTTCCCTTTGATGGTAGCGATTTTTCCCCCCGATGCAAGACTTTTTTTTTTTTTTTTTTTTTTTTTTTTTTTTTTCCCCCACTTTCTCAAATCGTATCACAGTAAAGGGTTTGGTTGAACTTGTAGGGGGGTTTTAGTAAGGGGTTTTATTAGTTCTTTTAGGGGGATAGTGAGGTTAGGTTAGTAAATTTTTGGGGGTTTTTAGGGGTTAGGTTAGTTTCTTCTAAGGGGTTTTAGTGAGGTTAAGGTTAGTTACTTTTAAGGGGTTATAGGGAAATACCCTTTTTGGAATCATCCTTCCCGGCTTGAGAAATGAAAAATACCGCATTGTATTGTAGCTTTGATTCAATCTGAAAATTCCCGCGTGCCCGCCTTTTTAACCCCGGCCCTATGAAAAATGAGGCCTCAAAAATTCTAAGTCCAGTCAAATCCCCTCCCGAGCGCTTCCTAGCTAGACGAGCCCCAGACACCTTGATACAGCTGGATAGTAGCCCTGTGTAAAGGAACATTATTTTCCATGAATTATTGCTATAGGATATGAAACCCAAAATTCGTCCCAAAATCAACCTTTATGATATTTTAAGCATATATATTGCATAATAATCATATAGGGAATATTTGCTTTCAAATAAATACTCAGCTATGAGGAAAGGACGAGTGACGTCACGTAGGGCGGGGGGTTTTTCAATTTTCCCCCGGTTCACTTCACTCACTGGCGTCACGGGCACAGAAGGTTGGGTGAGGTGATTTGAGCTAGTACGCAATTTTAATTGGTGTAAAACGAGAAACCAAAGGACTTTGGGGGTTTGCGCCACAAATCTTTTTGTAAACAAAAGGGTTTTATTGCACTTATAAACCTTCCCACAGGATTAATAGAAATCAGTAGAAAATGGTTGTCGTAACTACATTTAATATATTTATACAGATCACCCCCATCCCTTTCCTTTTATAACATCGGTACCCGCCTTTTGCCGCCTCACGGTGTATCTCAACTTTAAAGGAAAGTTGAAAGGACTTTTTTACTCTATAAAAGGGTTTTTTAAGTGGATTAGATGCAGGGTACATTGGGGTTTTAAAGTGGGTGATAATTTTTCTGGGGATTTTTCCCAGAGGGTAGCGATTTTTCCCCAGATGCAAGACTTTTTTTTTTTTTTTTTTATTTTTTTTATCCCTTTTACTTTCTCAAGTTACACACTAAGGTTTTGGTTGCAACTGTGGGGGTTATGGGAAGGTTATGTTTTTTATTTTAGGGGGTTTAGTTTAATTTATTTACTTTTAAGGGGTTACTTTAGTTGGGTTAGTACTTTTAAGGGGGGTTATGTTGGGTTGGTTATTTATTTTAAAGGGGTTATAGTAGGTTAATTAGTCTTTTGGGGGTTTAGTGAATTTAAGTTAAAACTTTTGGGGGGTTTACAGGGCCCCCGTTTTCGGACCGCCATTGAATCACGTTATATTTAAGGCTCCCGCAAACAGTATATTTTGGGTTTTTTAATTGGTATCTTTTGGGAAGGAGGTTGGTTCGGTTTAGGTAAAATTTTTTGTTTTTAAACTATTATTTTACTTTTTAATTGGGGGTTATTATTGGTAATTTTAACCTTGTTGGTTGGTTTTTTTTTTTGGGGAAAATTTTTTGGTTGGTTGGAATTTTTTGGGGAAATGTTAGGAGGTATTAGGTTGGTTTATTTTGTGGGTTATTTTTTTAGGTTTTTATTTGTGCAAGTTGGTTAAAAATTTTGTTTTAAGGTTGGTTTTTCTTTTACTTTTTAAACTGGTTGGTTAGGTTCTTTGTTTAAGGGTTTTTAGTGGTTTTATAAAACCCCTTGGGTTAAGGTTAGGTTAGGTAGGTTAGGAATTTTTTGTTTTGGTTTATTATTTTAGGTAAAATTTGGGTTAATTTATTTTGGGTTTGGTTATTTTGGTTTTTTGTGTTTAGGGGTTAGGTTGGTTACTTTGGTTGGGTTGGGTTTAAACTTTTAGTTTGTCAAAAAGGGCTGCCCTCCCCCTTGTACGGTTTTTTCGGTTGGGGGCAGAATCCCTTTTTCGGATAAAAAAAAGTTTTCCAATTAACCTTGGAAAAAGGGGTCACCGGCCGCCATTGTAAACAACGGGGAAGTCTCCGCCCCCCCCCCCCCAAAAAGGGTTTTTTTTTCCTCTTTTCCTAAAATTAGCTAGCAAAAATTTTTTTACCCCCAATGGGGGCTAGTCTGCCTTTTCCCATAAAACACAAAATTTACAGTATTTTTTGTCCCAAAAAATTAAACCGTAAATTAGAAAAAAAAAAATTTTTTTGCATAAAAACCCCCCCAAGGGCCCCCCCCCCGTTGCATTTCTTGGGGTTTTTTTTTTTTTTTTTTTTTTTTTTTTTTTTTTTTTTTTTTTTTTTTTTTTTTTTTTTTTTTTTTTTTTTTTTTTTTTTTTTTTTTTTTTTTTTTTTTGTAAATGAAAAATTTAGCTTTGCTTCCCTAAACTCACCAGAAAATACACCCCCCTGCCTTGTTTTCATGCTTTTTTTTTCTATCCCAAATTAATATGGGACAAAACGTAAAACCCTTTTTTAAGGGCAAAAATTTTTCACATTAATTTCTACTTTCAAAAAAAGGTCCAAAACAACTTACAATAAGGGAGGTCATTTGGTCAAAAATG